>QZGG01000867.1:0-98031 GCA_006409495.1 Sedum album
GGATCTATATGCAACTTTATGAATGTCTGGCAAACTGACTCTTTAGTCTCCATAGTGCATGTGGTTGGAAGAGGGATGAGGGATTGACTGATTTGTCACTTCAAAGTTGAATCATTCATGAATGATTGAGTATTCTGACATCTATGGATGCCCCAACAGTAAACTACAGATCATTAAGCAACTGTCAACCATGGCTTATCAGAACCACTGTTTCCTTCCCCTTGGTCATGTCCCATGTTGCATGGAATCTAACCCTGCAGGCAGTCAGAAATCCAAGTTCAAAAGATGAAGATGTAAAAAAAGATTCACATTTACAAAATAACTAGTCTTAAAAGTTGCTAACCTGAAGAATTTTGCTGTTTCCGGAGAATCAGGCCTCTATATTTATATACCACAGGCTCATTTCCCGCTTCACTATATATATTCTGTATTTGTACCTTTTGAGTGAACCAAACTACTATATACTCAAATATCGCGCAAAGAATTGAGATAGTCGATTACGGCAGAGATTTAAACAGATTCTTCCATGCCTCTGGCCTTGAATACAATTGGCGCAACCAGTATCCAAACTGCAAAGATAATTACATGACCATTAAGGCGGAACCTTTGAATGATCAAGAAAATGAAAGAAAATGCAATGAAGTTGCCCTTATGGGTTATAGAAATCACTGTCGAAAATTAAAATTGTTCATGAGAGTTTCAACAAATAAACTTCTTAAATGAAAACAAAAAAGTCGAGTTCTTTCTACAAGGATGCTAAAAATATGACATTTTCTAGCGAGCATAGCCAAGAAGTGATGACAAAACAATGATGGTGAAATCCTAATATATTGAAAAACGAACGTAGGCAAGGTTTAACTTACTGTAAACACATACGGCTAACCATTCGTTAACTATCCGTATCCATGTGCTGGTCCAACCCACGTCAATTGTCCACCTGAAAGAAAAAATCACAAACCGAAATTTTAGGATCTTCGGTAGAGGGAGTTCTCTCAACGATGGATAAAGAGAAAGATTTAAGTTAAAATTTAAACACACTTTTGCATGTGATTCCGAGTGTTCCAGCCAACTAAAAGCATTGCAAAGTACATAGCTCCAGTGGCGAAAACAAAATGGAAAAAACCATAACCGTAAGGAACGTTATTGGTTGTATCCTCTTCCTGGGGGTGAACCGCGTGCTTCTTCAACTGTTCAAGTCCATCAGTTAATATTTCAAGCCTTGCATTGAAATGTAAAATGATAAAGTATATGCGACAAATATACCTTAAAGCTTTTGGAGTCTATTCCTGTTGAAAACGTTGCGATTACTATTGTTAGTACCGCAATCACAAAGCTCTGCAATCAAAAGAATCATTTGCTATCAATTTTACGTGAATACTCAAAACATCTTAACCCGTGGAATGGGAAGGGAGCGAGACTGTACAATGATGGTGAGCCAATCTGCTTTTTTTGACTGTGAAGACTTGAAACATGTCTCCTCTGGAGGTTCACTGTAGATGGATTGAAGAAAAAGGTTTGATACGAAATAGATTTTGCGAACAAAAATAGCACTGATGAACAGACGTATGAGGACAGTATTGAAAACTACATCCTCGCACCTTCTAATAGCAGACCAGCAATTGAATACAATGTAAAGCCCCATGAGTCCCGGAGCTAGGAATCCAGCATTGACCTGAATGGAAATAAAAGAGAGAAAACTAAGTTTGGATCCCGAAATTGGAAAACATAAACAAATGAAAGACCATTGGTACTGACTAGTGAGTTGGGTTGTCAAACCTTTGGGTGTATAGAAACACTGGTTACAAGTTGGAGAAGTACTAAGGTCCATGTTATGAAAAAAATGTTAAGGAGGCAAGTCGTGGCCGGCGCATACCAAATGAACATCATGATTATTCCCAATATGCAAATAATATAAGAAACAGTGGCCGCGACTTTCACATAAATATGCCTACAACAGGAAATGACAATCAGAAAATTTGCGACAAATTCTCTTCCCAGGAGAGCTCATTCAAAACCTACCATCTCTCAGCATATTTTTCTGATAGGCAAAGATCATTGAGCCACTTGATGAAACTCGCGATGCTAACTAGCTGAACTAGAAGAAATATCCTACGGAATGACAATTGAACAACACGTGAGTCCTGATCCTGAAAGAGCTACCATCGAAGTAATATAGCATAGAGGCTTAAGACCAGAAAAATATACCCAGCGCCAAAGTGTGCGACCTCTCCTGCTCACATAAGAGAGTAGCAGTGCATCAGAAACCAATTACTGGTTTAAGAAATATTCACACTCCTTGTAATAATTTTGGTAGTTCTACTAACCATATATGTCAAGAAAAATGGATGGGAGTAAGAAGCAAAGGACAGTCAATGCCATCCACAAAACTATCTTTACAGACCACCATCCGGAATGCCAATTATCTCTAGTGCCATGCAACTTCTTCGTCCCAACGGTTGAAACATACATGATGAAATAGAATAACTACCGGTAGTTAAGGCTACCAAAGCGCTTTTCAAATATGAAAACGGCGTAACGAAAGCCTAATTCGGTCAGATAAAAGTGCACAAGAAAATTAAAGGATACGAAACATCCGAAGCTCACTCGCAAAACTCCTTGAGGTCCCAAACAGTCTTTAACATCCTTGCATCCCGTGACTAATAGTTCAAGCAATATCAATCAACAAACCAACAATGTTGCAACCATGGTTGAATAAATGAGTGGTATAGATACTTACATTTAATGCCCTTCAATACCCTACGCCCAAAATCACGAATAGCCCACCCAAACAAATTGATACCAGCAAAGAACACACCATACATATATCTTGCCATCATTGGATTAGCCCCATTCCGAAACTGTCTGAACCATGACCCTTTCATAGATTGTTGTGTACCCTCTTGGCTTGCGTTTCCAGCCTCAACATTCTCCATTTTCAGCTCACACCTTGGCTGAGAGAGCGGCAACGGAGTGACACTTCAACCAATTAACAGATTGAGCCAACACTTATAATCATCAATCAGTCAGATGCAGCTATAACTATAATGGAGTGTGAACTGTACCTACAATGGAGACAAAAATATAGCAAAAAACTTGACTTTTTCACGAAATACATTCAATAACTGCAAAGCTGCATTAAGCAATGTGGATGCATGAGAACACAAAGTTCACGAGAGGACACCAATCTCGTGAGGGACACTAAAAAATCAATACTAAAAATAATTATAGAGTAAAACTGATTCATAATTTTTTTCAAGTCAATGTCAGCAAGGAAATCCGCTAGACACACTATTATTGTTCATAAAGTGATTCCAGTTCAATGTCCCGGAACAGGAAAAACATGAAACTGAGACAGTTAGCTCACAAGTCCACCTAACGCGGTACATCAAAACTGATCACTTCATGCGTTCACACTTTCCCTCAGTTAGTTACAAAAATCTACAACCCATCATCGCCACCAGCCAATACCGTAATCAAGGCTTGAAATTTACGCAAATGATTCACTTTCCAATCCAACTAACACAATCTCTCAATTCTCCTTTCAGAAATCCATCTCAAATTTTAAACATGCATATCAAAGTATTTGCGCACACATCTCCAATCACACACTCAAGCCATGATTTTAATCTTATATATCTTTCTATATATGCCAAAATGCGTAAAAATCAATGAAACTGTTCATGTAGAAAATCAACCAAAATAGAAACAAAAAATCCGAAAATATCAAACTCTAAACGTACCGAAGATATCAAAACACAAGGTAATTTTTAGGGCATCAAAAATGAATACCTTACAGAGTAAACATCCTAAATCGGAAGCGATCTTTTTTTTTGGAAGTACAAAACCCTCAAAAGTGGAACCTTTACACGATTTCGTAAATGGGAGTAAATGCTGCCCAGAAACGATTCGAATTCCAAAAACCCAACTTTCAGATTTGATCAAATAACTGATCAAAATATCGGTAGAGTGTGAAACGATCGAAGGATGGGCGGCGGAGTGTAAGATGTTCAGACTCTGTTTTTTCTCTGTTTTCTGAGGTTTGAGTTTTCTGTGAATCGAAATTGAATGCAATAAATGTTGGACCGGGAGAGAGAGAGTGTGTGTGTGTCTGTTGAAGATTTGGTTTTGGGCGATGAATTGATTTACAATTTGTAACGATTATTTCAAGGATTCGGGATTCAACTTTATCCTTTGATTTTTAGTTAATTTTCAAATTGATCATTAGTGATTATTACTTTGTTAGGATTTTGGAGGACATAAATTTTATAAGATACGAGGCCGTTATTTGATTGTTGATTTTGACTGATCTAGCAATTGAGATTATATTGACTTTTAATTAAAATAGATTGTTGAATTTGTAAAATACACGAGCATATGAGATTCACGATTATTCATATCAACCGTTAGATGAATAGATATCAATGGTTACAATGATTTCCTATAGTCCTACATATAACTACATAGAGAATGTATCATGTGGATCCTCTCAATTTGGTGGACTCGTGGATCCCCTCAATTTGGTGCGTCCAAAAAATGCAATCAAATTGGATGGATGCAAGAGAGATCGCTGACACAATTTGGTGCGTCCAAAAAATGCAATCAACGGATGTAAGAGAGGATCCACCAATTCACCGAATTGGATGGATCCACAGGGTACAACCTCTAAATACATATCTCCCTCGAACCATTTTCATTACTTATTCAAAGAATTAAAAGTTCTTTGAAATAATAAAAACATGTTTGTTGCCCCAATTCAGATGTAAATAAATACTTCGTTTTCTTAACCCATAAATTTTGAACGTCATACGATGACTCGAATTTACAACTCCAAACAAGTAACGCCAAACAACACTTTAGATTCAAACAAAATATAATCGTTTTGTGAAAGATTCATACAATGGTTTAAGTTCTAGAAAGAAAATAGTTTTGTATAAGACCGAAGGATGTAATCTAATCCGTTAATTTAATCAAATTAACGATTGATATACAATTAATTTTTAATTAAATTGAGCGGTGATTTTGCAAAAAACACGGGCTGTTGGTGATTGACGGTTGTCAATATCGTTGAATTAGTAAAAATCAACGGTTGATATCATATCGTTCCATCCTACTAGTTAATTATATATGTTCTCCCTAAAACCTTTTCGTTCATACAAAATGATATCTTACTATTAATAAAGCCTAAACCCCTTAATTGTCAGTTATTTTTTGAAGCCACATTTGGCTTCCAGAAATACCCCTGCTTCTATACATATTTACAATATCGTAATTATCATTTAATATTTCATTTGAATTTATATATATATCTTTAATTAATAATATAATCGATATATATAAACTTTGTATATGCACAAATTTTGTGCACTTTAAGTACTAGTAGTTTATATTAAAATGTCAAGACACATTGTATTGACTCACTGTCAAAATACTGTCCGGATCCTAGTCCAATAAAACAACCAAACGGATCTGAATAATGACATTTTATGTTCTGAATCCATATTATCTAACTATTATTGTTATATTATAAAAAACAAATCCATGAATGATGGGTCTCAAAAGTCCAATTACATCTTATTAAAATGAGAGACAAGTTTTAAGGACCAATTAGCAAGTGCAGACTTCATAATTATCCATTAAAATGTCAAACACACCATAATGAGGTCAATGTATAAGAGGGCTGCGCACTCATGTTCTTGAAAACTCTCAAACCCTAAATAATTACCCAAGTAGAACAATTAGGTTTTAAAAACATCCAAAAGTCAATTACTACATTCGCCACCATAAATAAAAGGCTCTTTATTTTGTCAAGATGATAAAAAAGAGCATCTAGATGGGGACAAAAATTATGTGAGTAAAAGACAGATGTTTTAGACTGTTTAAGTCATAAGAGTTATGCACGTTGATGATTTAAATGACAAACTTAAAACGTTGTTGCAACCAATACAAACACTTCATGATTATTGCAACTCTAATAAAAAGATTTCACTAAAACCATTTTTAAATATCAACCGTTTGACTGATCAAAATTAACGATCATGATTTTATCTCATTATCTTATAAAATAAACTATTTCTCTTCATCTCATCCCCATAGACACATAAGCACTTGAACTTGTATAAAATTATTTCTGTTTATAGATATACTCCCTTATGCCATGTTATTTCCAAATAATGTGAATCATCAAAAGTTGCTTGTGATATACAAAAGCCATGCTTTACAACCACAGTTCATCTTGTGGCTTTTGGCTTCTTCCACAGTCCACTGACCAAGAATATTATTATTTGGTAGGCTAAAAAAGATAGCAATGTATCATTCTGCACTATGCATGGCACGGAGAGTTTCTGACGATCCATTAGGAATATCGTTCTTGTTCGAGTCCCAATTGTTTACGATAACGAAAAAGTTCTTTGAATCCAATTTCTTAAAAGACAACTTTTCGTCCGGATTGGTTGGTTTATGCTACCTTTAGAGTTACTTGATTATGATATATACTTATAAATGCTTCCGTTTTGCGAAATGCATGGTCCTTTGGTAACTTGTTGGATTCTATTGCACGAAATGGTCCTTAGACAACTTGGTGGGTTCGAATTCATAAATCGCTGACTTGATGATTGAATATATTCTATACAAGTTTACAAATATCAAATTGAAAACCATAGAATATCAAGAATTGATAGCTCGAATGAGAGAATAATGCTAACATACGGTTACAAAATCTTGATATATTATAGCTTGGCATTTCTTATTAATCCATTTAAAAAAATGATCCTTTAGTAACTAGTTCCAAAACAAGAAATTATTGTTTTCAATGGAACTTGGTAATTTCGAATACGTTATTGACGAGATAAATAAAAATATTCCATATGGCTATCAGATTGTAAAGCATACAGCAGCGACGTTTGAAAATGCAGAAAACTTGGAGTTATGTTGACGAAAATTCCCAAAATGGCAAAATCTTTCTGCTCACCTGAAACTGTGAAACAATTTTTCAGTAAGAGATTTCAGGTTATTAATTTAATTTATGGTCAATTGTCTTGAACAGCCAATCCCCATAACGACCCATAATGGCAGGAAGAGAGAAACTAAGTCTGCTTTAGGGTTTGTCTGTTTGGGCCGTTCAAGGTTGGATCCTCGTTTAGCATCGGCCCATGTTAGCTCTAGGTTTGGGTAGGGATGCACATTCGGTCTGGACCGGACCGAATCGGACCGAAATATTCGGTCCGGTCCGGTCCTCCCGACCGAATTATTTATAGAAAAAGGACCGAAGACCGAACCGGACCGAACCGATTCGGTCCGGTCCAAATTCGGTCCGGTCTAAGACCGAAAAAACCCTGTTGAAATTTTGAGTTAACACTTTGTTGAGTTTGAGATTCCATCTGTATAAACCGTAAAAATAGTAATGTTTTGAACACAATCAAAATTCAAAAATCCAACTTTTCATTCACACAAAGTTACATACTAAACAACAGATCTTGCTGAATCTGCTTTGCTTAAACCAGTCATCAACAACACGAAACCGATTCTTCTAACAACAATTCAAAAATTCTCAATTAGCAGTAAACAATAATATACCTTTTCACCAAGATCGCAGTTCTTTAGAGCACTGGAGCGATCCGCAAGCTGTTTGGGTGAATGCAGCCGCTCGACGTGAATGCAGCCGCTCGACGGCGGCGTTACTCAATAGCAGTGCTTGACGCAGTGCTTGACGCAGCGTTACTCAACCGATAGCAGTGCTTGACGCAGCGTCGGAGTGAATGCAGCCGCTCGACGGCGGCGTTACTCAATTGAGAATCGGTTCGATTTGTCCGAGTGTGAATTGGACCGAATATCCAGTTAGGGTAAAAATCAGATTTGGGACATTGGGCCAAACTGTTTGGGCTTAGATTACATTTACATTCAAACAATTCGGTCCTCGGTCCGGACCGAATATTTGTTAGGACCGAACCGGACCGGACCGAAAACCAAAAATTAAAAATTTTAGGACCGAGGACCGAACCGGTTTTCCGGTCCGGTCTGAGTTTTGTGCATCCCTAGGTTTGGGTTCCAGGCTGTGGACCACTTTAACCTTAAAACGCAGCGTTTAGGCATAGAAGAGCCTTTGAAAAGGACCAGAACCTTAATCTGGCGCCTTAGACCAACTCGGCCATGTCATCTTGCTGTTCGATAAAGGTTATGATACTAAAAATATATGTATCCTAAGTTGTTCTTCTGCCACACTGACATTTTGCTTATTAAAATAAAAAATAAAGTCCTCATTCAATTTTTAGAGCGTAGAAGAGGTTAGTGATGAGGAATTTTTGCCAGCACACACTCACATATTTCCATCTTTACATAGCAAAAGTTCACTTAACCTAATCTATATATGGTCCAGCATGGAACAGGCCATGAGCCACCCAAAATATATCATTAATTTATCATGCACATACAATGAGCATCTTCACACTCACACTATGAGTTCCTTCCTGCTGATATTATCTTAATGCCGTAGTTGTTTCACTTTCTGCCAATGCCAAGCTTCTAGGCTCTATCATGGGTGCATTAAAGAAAGCCAAACAATTCATGACTTGTGGATACACACTCAGTATGTGTTATCAAACCAGAAACGACCACTTGATGAAACCTTCTCGTTCTTTGGTTCCAAGAAGACATTAATTAGACGAGCAAAGGACATCTTCGTCCGTTTGAACTTCAGTCCAGAGGACATAGCATGAAATGATTCTTATTTTTGGTAGCTTTGAAAAAGTTATAGACTTCTTATTCAAATATTTGATTTTCCTTCAAAACTTTGTTGATGACTTGAATTAATACTGATTCGATAAATAAATTTTGGGTTTCCGTGAGTGGATATTTTTCACCAACAGTTGAGAACTATCAAATGTTAAAAATATATTATATGGTCAAAGTATAAGAGAAACAAGTAACTTTAGTGAGACGGAGGGATTTAATCTCAACCGTTGATTAGATTAATCTAGCGTTTGAGATTAATTTTGAATATTAATTTAATTTAATTAATAAAAAATACGAGACGGTTATAGATTGACGGTTATCAATATTAACCATTCGATTGATAGAAATTTAACGATTGAGATGATATCCTGAGGTTCCACTGTGAGATGAGAGTGGGTTACGAAACCCGTGGGTTAGCTCACGTGGTTTGTGGGTTGACCCAACCCAGCTCGACCCGTACAATCCAACCCGTGGGGTGACATGGTGGGTGGTCGGGGTGAGTTGCTGTTTGATCGACCTAACTCAACCCATAGGTTTGACTCGAGGGTTGGACTCGTGAGTTCGATACATGAATATCAATTTCAATATTATTACACAACTTCTAATGTATTCCAAATTAGATTTATTAAATATATCTTAGAATATTATAAAGTTAAACTTATTTATAAAGTTTCAATTTAGAGTTTGTGGGTTTTGCTTATATTTGTAATTTCTAAAGTCAAGAAGTTTGACTCTCATTTGATGAAAACTAACATTTTGGTTAAATTTTATTCAAATTTTTGTTTTGTATATTATTAAGTAATAATAATTTTGGAATATTATAAAAATAAGTATCAACCCATGGGGCCAATCAGTTCAACCTGTCTCGTTTTTAGTGAGTCAATTTGTAACTCGTGGATTGGGTTGTGTTATCAACTTCAATCCGACTCGTGGGTCAACTCGTTACTATTTTGACTCAGCTCGACCCGGCCCAAACCCACGTGGCCACGTGGGTTACATTGTTTCGATCTGACCCGTGAGCCGACCCACTTCCATCACTAGTCTCACATGAATATATTTGTCTTTCTTGAACATTTTCCTATATTTAGGTTTTTTGTCGAAAGTCACCCGTCCAATAGCCTAATTTGAACAAAACTACCCCTCCAACTTTTTTTTAAAATAATCACCTTTCTATTCGGTTTTTATTTAGTGCAACCATCCTTTCACTATTATGTTATTTTTGTTAAGTTTAACAGTTGACTTCGTTGACCTCTCAGTAATTCCTAATTGTATGGATATTTAACCCTGATTAACTTTTTAACATAAATTATCCCTTAAAATAAATTAATTCCTAAACAAAATTAACTCAAATCATAATTATATAGTTAAATAATCCACATTAATTATTAATTTGACCCTTAAAATTAAATTAATCCTTAAACTAATTCACTAAACTAAATCAACCCCTAAAATAGTATAACTCTAAATTATATTTACATAGTTAAACTTAAACATCCTAATTATATTTAAAATTCAATTGACTTTTGAACTAAAATAAGCACAAACTAAACCAACCCCAAATCATATATATATAGATAAATAATACTAATTAATTTAATCATTAATCAAAATTATTCTTGAACTAAACTATCTAAAATATAATTATAAAGTGAAATAATTCTAAGTAAGTGATAGGTTCAAGGAGGACATGCATCTTTTAGTAAGACGGAAGGACATGTTCTCAGACGTTGATTTTTATCAATCCATCCGCCCGTGTTTTTTGCAAATTCAATCGTCCAATTAATTAAAAAATCAACTTTAACTTCAACGGTCGAATAAATCAAATCAACGGACAAGATTACGTCTTTATGTCTCACAAAATTTGCATGTCTCTCTAGATCTCAACTCTTCTAAGTAATTAAGATTCAATTAAATTTAAATTTTTTATGAATCCTTAAACAAAAATTACTCATAAACAAAATTTATCCCAAATAATAATTTTATAGCTAAATATATCACAAAGTGATGAGGTTAAATTTAATTAAGGGATTAATTAGTGTTATTTATTTAATAATGGTTATTTATTTAATTAGGATTATTAACGGTAATTTATCTATAATTGTGGATTAAATGATGGTCAACATAGTCAACATTTAAATTTATCGTTATAGTAACGGAACAGTGATGGAGTGGCTGAACTAAATGAAATTTAAATTGAATGGCTATTATTTTGAAAAAGAAAGTTGGAGGGATGGTTTCGTTTAAATTGGCCTATTGGGAGGATGATTTTTGGCAAGTAACCTTTTCTTTATTTAGCGCAAGAGAATGAATCAAATAGAAAGTACAAATATATTATAAAATATAAACTAATATACATCACTTATTCATAAATTCATTCTATAACTAAATATTACTAAAATATTTATTAATCAATGGTTGATCTTTTCCCATATTCTTTTAATGTTACCCTTAATAACATTTTTTAAATTCTATTTTAAATAAACATGTTTAAATAATTTCACTCCTGCCCATAATATATGCCATCCAAACGTTTATGTCAATGACGATTACGATCCCTACCGTGGGAATTTAATTACAAATAAATTGTGACTGAATTTTATCATTATAATAATTATAATAATCAAGCAAACGTTTTAATAATGATGCACCAATTCCCAAAATGAAGAAAAAAGTCAATGAATCAAAGAAATGATTAATGAATTAGTAACAAACTTTAATATAAAAAGTAACAAAAACATGAGTTAAAGAAAATGAGTTACTTGAAGACACCTATAAAACACCATCATCTCATTCATAAAATCAAAACAAATAAAAACAGCCATGAAGATGGTAATGTCATCTTCTTCCTTCTTCATTCTTCTTTCACAAGTGATTGTATTAACCTCAATTGTCCGTTCGCATTCTCCATCTCCGGCAGCCTTTCAACAATGTCTGGTTAGTAAAGGTCTTGATCAGAAACTAATTTATACACCATCTTCTGCCAACTTCTCGGTTGCCACTAAGCCTCAAGTAAAAATTTGAGATATGCAACTCCCAAAACTCCTAAGCCTCAAGTTATTGTCACCCCAACGAGCTACGCCCACGTCCAGGCCGTTGTTTTATGTGCGAAAAAGACTTCTTTCCAGCTTAGGATCAGAAGTGGAGGTCATGATTATGAAGGCTTGTCTTATGTATCACCTGTTCCCTTTGTCATACTTGATATGAACCTTTTACGTGAAATCACCATTGATGTTTCCTCCGAAACGCTAGCGTCCAGGCCGGTGCAACCACCGGAGAACTTTATTATAGAATCGTAAAGGCTAGTGATGTCCTTGCCTTCCCTGCCGGATCATGCACCACACTTGGTACGTTCTATATCAAATGACATTTCTGTTCAATATAAAGGTTGATTCATATATTCTCAATAATATAACCTGTTTATTTTGAATAGGTCTTGGTGGCCATTTCACTGGTGGTGGCTATGGCGCTTTGGCCAGGAAATACGGTCTTGCCATCGACAACATTGTCGATGCTAAAATCGTTGATGTCAACGGTAAGATCATGGACAGGAAAGCTATGGGTGAGGACCTATTTTGGGCTATTCGAGGAGGAGGGGCAGCTAGCTTTGGTGTGGTTCTAAGCTGGAAAATTAAGTTGGTTCGTGTCACAAAAACTATGTCTTTCTTCGTTGTCAAGAAAACATTGGAGCAGGGTGCGACCGATGTGGTTGATAAATGGCAAATGCTGACTGCAGAGGACAAGCTTAACAAGGACATTTTCATCAGGTTGAGTTTCACACCAACTAACAATACACTCACAGCTATATTCACCGGAAGCTTTCTCGGAGATTCGAACACATTACTCGGTTATGTCCGAAACACTTTCCCTGAATTGGGACTGGTAAGTTCATTAAAACACATTGAGAATAGTTTGTGGTGCACTTTACTAACTCATGATTTTATGATATATATGTAGAAACAAGAAAACATCATAGAAGGGAATTGGGCAAACTATACATTGTTTTGGGCAGGAGCAGTGGGACCCTTCAAACCAGTACTAGAAAACTTGTTAAACAGAACACAACCATTCTCCGTCTACTTAAAACAACATTCTGATTACGTCAAAACACCAATTCCAAAATCAGGTTTGGAGAAGTTATGGAAAAGGATTATAAAACTTGGAAATTTGACAAATGTGGCATTCAGTCCATATGGTGGAAGGATGAGTGAAATTGGAGAGGCTGATACTCCATTTCCTCATAGGATTGGTACCCTTTACAAGGTTCAGTATACAAGTTTTTGGAAAGATGAGAAAGTTGGCGATAAGTTCACGAAAGCTGCTGATGATATCTACAAATTCTTTACACCATTTGTGTCGAATTCTCCGAGGGAAACTTACTTGAATTACAGAGATCTTGATATCGGGACGAATAAAGGAGGGAAGACGAATTTCGGGTATAAGTATTTCAAGAATAATTTTCCAAGATTGATTCAAATCAAAAAAGAAGTTGATCCAGGTAACTTTTTTCAGTATGAGCAAAGCATTCCTACTCATATGAAGTAGTCATTGAGATATAAAGAATTATGGGTGTGTATTTTGATGCAAAATAATAAAGTGATATTTATTTTAGCATCTATGGAAACTTTTGGAGATACTTTCAAGTTTCAAACACTATATAATTATAAAAAAGTTCTAAGATGACACATAACTTTTCATATGACGTTGAGATACGATACTGATCGCTCATTAGTTATAATTTAACTATTAAAATTTAAAGTAAAATAACTATCAAATACAACCGCCCACTATTTTTCGTAAATCCAACATCTTGATTAAATTTAAAGTCATCTTTAATTTCTACCGTTAATTAATTAAAACCAAAGGTTAGATTTCTCCCATAACCCCACGTATTTAATATGTTTCAAATGATCTTAACCCTTTATATAATTAATTTCTTTTATCTACCATTAAATCATACATCAAGTTTGAAATCCAAAATGAAGTAGAATTTTAGCTTTTGCGTACGTAACAATAATTATAAAAGCCCTATTTTCAAAGATTACCAAAAACATTTATAAATTTTTGTTCCAATTAATAAATGGCTGAATACTTTTGACTTAAACATATACCTTGTAGTAGCACATAAAAATGTATTTTTTATCACTTATGGTTCATATTAATATGAAAATACTCTAAGAATTAATAAAATATAAAGGTATACAAACTTCGTAACTTTATCGATAAATTGTAATCGTTTCTCATGAACTAGCATTTTTATTCTGGAATTTGTTATAAGCATTTTCATTAGGTACACTAAACGATTACAGTTTATCTCTTATGAGTTAGGATCAAGGAAGACAATTATTTATTGTAAGACGGAAGGACATAATCTCAGGCGTTGGTTTGATTAATCTGACGGTTGAGATTAAAGTTGATTTTTAATTGAATAGGCGGTTGGATTTGCAAAAAACACGGGTGGTTGGATTTGACGGTTACTTTTTTGATTAAATCTCATCCGTTAGATTATTAATAATCATCGGTGGAGATATGTCTCACCGTCTTACATAAAATCAGATGTTCTCCTAGAACTTACTTAAAAGACTTACTTAAAAGTATATAATAGTATAATATTACTCGGGGGAAAAGTTCGAGAAGGACAACTCTATTTTTGTAAGATAGTGAGACACAATCTGCACCGTTGATTAATTATAATCAAACGGACGAGATTAAAAGTAAAATAACCGTCGAATCCAACCGCCCCGTGTTTTTTGCATATTCAACCGCCCATTTAAATTAATAACCCATCTTTAATCTTAACCGCTGATTGATAAATTTTAATGGTTCAGATTTTGTCCTACTGTTTCACAAATATATTTTGTTCTGCTAGATCTTTATCCTATTACTCGGGCACTCTAGCATAAATTAATATTTGCTTCTCTTAACTCAATTTCAAATCATTTATTTTGTACAAATTCAACACAATCTTTATCGATTTCACAAGTGACCGAGTGATTAAAAAATAAGAATTCATTGGTGGTTATTGTCAAAAATAAAACGTACACTCAGAATGGCACGGCCTAACGGATGATAGTTCGTGAAAAAAAGTATAACGAAATGGTGGTTTGAAAAGAAAAATAAATTTATGGTTATTTTCGGAAAAACACATGTTTTATGGATGTTTTATTACAACCAACCCATAAAATATATGGCTTTATTATTTTTCATCAAAATACATGACAAAAAACCTTTATCTAATACTCCTTGACATGCGTTGGAATGCTTTGCTCATAATGAAAAAAGTTACCTGGATCAACTTCTTTTTTGATTTGAATCAATCTTCGAAAATTATTCTTGAAATACTTGTAACCAAAATTCATCTTGCCTCCTTTATTAGTCCCAATGTCAAGATCTCTATAATTCAAGTATGTTTCTCTCGGAGAATTCGACACAAATGGAGTGAAGAATTTGTAAATATCATCAACAGCTTTCATGAACTTATGGCCAACTTTCTCATCTTTCCAGTTACTTGTATACTGAACCTTGTAAATGGTACCAATCCTATGGGGAAATGGAGTATCAGCCTCTCCAATTTCACTCATCCTTCCTCCATATGGACTGAATGCCACATTTGTCAAATTTCCAAGTTTCATAATCTTCTTCCATAATTTCTCCAAACCTGATTTTGGAATTGGTGTTTTGACGTAATCAGAATGTTGTTTTAAGAAGACCGAGTACGCTGGTGTTCTGTTTAACAAGTTTTCTAGTACTGGTTTGAAGGGTCCCACTGCTCCTGCCCAAAACAATGTATAGTCTGCCCAACTCCCTTCTTTAATGTTTTTTTGTTTCTACATATATATCATAAAATCATGAGTTAGTAAAGTGCACCACAAATTATTCTCAATGTGTTTTAATCAACTTACCAGTCCTAATTCAGGGAAAGTGTTTCGGACATAACTGAGTAATGTGTTCGAATCTCCGAGAAAGCTTCCAGTGAATATAGCTGTGAGTGTATTGTTAGTTGGTGTGAAACCCAACCTTATGTAGATGTCCTTGTTAAGCTTTTCCTCTGCGGTAAGCATTTGCCATTTATCAACCACATCGGTCGCACCCTGCTCCAATGTCTTCTTGACAACGAAGAAAGACATAGTTTTTGTGACACGAACCAAATTAATTTTCCAGCTTAGAACCACTCCAAAGCTAGCTGCCCCACCTCCTCGAATAGCCCAAAATAGATCCTCACCCATAGTGTTCCTGTCCATGATGTTACCGTTGACATCGACGATTGTGGCATCGACAATGTTGTCGATGGAAAGCCCGTATTTCCTGGCCAAAGCACCATAGCCACCACCAGTGAAGTGGCCACCAAGACCTATTCAAAATAATTATGTTATAAGTATTATTTTGAAACAACCTTTTTATATAATGGAAGTGTCATAACATATACAACGTACCAAGTGTGGTGGTTGATCCTGCAGGGAAGCCAAGAATGTCACTAGCCTGTATAATTCTATAATAAAGTTCTCCGACAGTTGCACCGGCCTGGACAGTAGCCGTTTCGGAGGATACATCAATGGTGATTTCACGTAAAAGGTTCATATCAAGTATGACAAAGGGAACATGTGATACGTAAGAAAGGCCTTCAAAATCGTGACCTCCGCTTCTAATCCTGAGCTGGAAATAAGTCTTTTTAGTACACAAAACAACGGCCCGAACGTGTTCGTAGCACGTTGGGGTGACAATGACTTGAGGCTTAGGAGTGGTGGGAGTTGCATATCTCAAGTTCTTAACATATGAGTTGAGTGCAACTGAGAAGTTGGCAGAAGATGGTGTATAAATTAGTTTCGGTTCAAGGCCATGATTAACCAGACATTGTTGAAAGGCTGCCGGAGAAGGAGAATGCGAACGGACAACTGAGGTTAATACAATCACTTGTGAAAGAAGAATGAAGAAGGAAGAAGATGACATTACCTTCTTCATGGCTGTTTTTATTTGTTTTGCTTTTGTAGATGAATTGATGATTTTATAAATCGTTTTTATATACATGTTTTTCTAACTTTGAATGTTAAAGTTTGTTGCTAATTAATCCATTAGCTCTCATTCATTGAATATTTTGCTTTTCTCATTTCAAGACTTGGTGCATCATTAATAAACGTTTGCTTGATTGTTGTGATAGTGATAAATCAGTTATTTTATTAGATTCACTAGTAATTTCTATTTTTTAATATGCGTAGAATAAGAGGAAGGATAAATAAATGTGAACAGTTAGACATGATCTTAACCTTTGAATACTAATAATCCAACGAATGAGATTTGAATCAAACCGCCTAATTTATAAAAATCATCTTTAATCTCAATCGTAGATTAAGTGCTTCCACCTCCCTAAACTCTTTGTTTCTCCGATTTTTATCCAACAGATGTATATCTCAAATGCTCGAGTAATTAGTGCCATTTGTAGTTACTTCTCGTTTTGGGCCGTTGTACAGCCCAGTTGTACAGCCCAAGAAAAAGTTTCATACAGCATCAAAACTACAAGGATTAATCTGTAAATAACATCGCAAGCTAAATCGAGTCTGAGCTGCGTATCATCACTCGGACTCGATTCGAAACCCTAACTCGACGACGACGACAATATGGACGCGATTCGGAAGCAGCTCGACGTCTTGATGGGCGCCAATCGGAACGGAGATGTTCGCGAAGTCAACCGGAAGTACTACGACCGGGATGTCTGCCGGCTTTACCTCGTTGGCCTCTGTCCTCACGAATTGTTCCAGCTGACGGTACGCAATTGTGACTTTGTGATGTTTTTCTACTTTTTTATTTTGTGAATTTAGGGTTTGATAATTGCGCAGTTGTTGTTAACACTGAGAATTTCTTACTTTATTGATTAGGTGTTACTGACATTGCTAACAGTTTTCTAATATTTTATTCCCTTGTCGAATTTTGCAGAAGATGGACATGGGCCCTTGTTCAAAGTTGCATTCACTCCAGCTCAGGAAAGAGTATCCTGCTTTATTTGTATATATTTTGTGTTTACTGTGAAAGTACGACCGGAATACTTAATTTTCGTGGGTAGTAGTTTAGTTTTTATAGTTAATAACTTAATACAATGATTTATTATTATGAGAGCATGTGTAGCGTGGTATCATTTGCATGCACCTTGATTTATACCAGATACCAAGAGGCAAAAGCAAAGGGTGTTGATAATTATGATAGAGAACTGGAAGATGTGATCGACAGGCTAATTGTTGAGTGTGATAGGAAAATTACCCGGGCGCTTAAGCGTCTTGAAGAGGCTGATGCCAAAGCCGCGATTGCAATATCTGTTTCTGAAGTTACTCAGGTGGTATAGTTTGTGGTTGTAAGTAGTGTTATTGTTCAGCAGTGTTTTGAAATGTTGTGCTAATTTGTGGTTTGATGACAGGCACCTGAGATTGATGAGATGTCAAAACAGATCAAGGAGAAGCTTAAAGAAGCCGATCAACATGGTACGGCCTCTTTATTTTTTTAATCCAATCCAAGCTAAATGAGGTAAAATATATATCAAGCATGAACACCATGTTTTTGTGCACATGATTACCTATGCATTATTTAATTAGTTTTATGAATAGCAGTTCTGCTGCTCTTGATTGCATTTATTTTCCTGTCGGAGAATTTTCAGAGTATTCTTTTGTTGATAGTCAGTAATAAGTAGCCTGAGAATACTAAGTTCCACTTTGCTTTAGGCGGTGAAAGACCGAGACAGAGTATATAAGCTACTCAAAAGACATTTTCTGCAATATTATCTTGTTGTCTTTTAATCTCTCTTCTATTGTTTGCTGTTAAATTTATATGTTGTCAGAGTTTATTACCTAAGAATAATATTTGAAAATACGTGCTCTCAGATTTTGAAGGCCTTACGGACATGAAAATTCGAGCAATGGAGGTAGTTGAAGAATTAAGGATAAAAAGAGCTGATAAGCAGGTATTATTGGTGTTTTCGTCCTCAGATTATAAATATGTTTGTAATTAATCACTGCTATTGTTAATATGTTCTTATCATTTGTCTTTACATCCAGGCAATGCTTCTCTTAGATGCCTTCAATAAAGATAGAGCTGCTTTGCCAATACCAGTCCCTAACGCTCCAGTGCTAGCGCATTTGCCAGCAGTGACCCCTGATCCTCGCATTCAGGAGAGGATAAATGAAAAGTTGAAACGAGCAGAGGAGCTTGGTAAAAAATTCTCGCACTTCTTTCTTACTTCGTACACTTGAGCAAATGTCTTATTTATTTTCCACAAAAAATGTGTGTGACAGAAAATTCCGCTTGCTAGGGTGTCCAAATAATGATCTTAATTGTTATTACCATGTGTTTGGGGGTATGTACAGGTGAACAAGGTATGATTGATGAAGCAAGAAAAGAAATGGATGAAGCTGATGCATTAAGAAAGGTATGCTAGTACATCTTTAACGCAATTCTGTATTTGATATACTAGTTGTACAGTAATTAATACCATCTTCTATGTGTTTACTTCTAACTTTAGCTTACTTACATACCTTACTCTCTTTTGAAATTATCTCAACCAATTCCTGATCCATTGTTTTCTCTTACAGTTGGTTCCTAGGCAGGAACCCGCAGCGGACCCATCCAAGTTCACTGCTGCTGACGTTCGAATTGTGAGTCTAATGCCTTATATATTTTGACAATGTGTATAATCCGTGGTATATCTTATGCATGTTTTTGTTGTTGTTATTGCTGGACTACATTAATAGAGACTGAAACCCAAAATGGAATAGTGTTTCGGAATTTGTGTAATCTGTATAGTGTGCTTGGGGCCTGAGGCCTGACTGTTTACATGTATGTTTAATTTTTAAATTTGGAGCTTCGGCATTGGCTTAGACAAGAACCTCCGGGAAATTTTTGTCATGACATATCGCAATGTACAGACATTTTCTCTTTTTGCAAATAAAAAACATAATCTGTAAAGTCAACTAAATTTGAAAGTCGGCAATCTAAGTGTTTCATTAGTTATAATTCCTGTTAAAGTTGATTGTGTAGTCTAACTCTTAAATGATATTGGATATTTGGATTGCAGACCGATCAAAAGCTACGAGTCTGTGATATATGTGGAGCATTTTTGAGCGTCTACGACAGGTAAAATTTCACTCTATAGACTGCGTGTTTCCTTAGCTATACGTGTGTCAAAGAGAGTTATTAAGGTTTTAAGTACATCAGTCTTTGACCTGGCGATGCCTCCTTGTCACCAGCAGGCTTTTGGGCCCAGTTATTCGAGAAGTACTTTTGCAGCTAAAGAATGTGCGTGTTTTCCTGTTTTCTGTTCGTAGATCATGCTATTGCCAATATATGAAAGTAGAGGATAAATTTTTTTGGTTGCTTGGAATACAATTAACATTCTTATCTAGTACATCCTACTTGCTTTAGTGATCGTCGCTTAGCTGACCATTTTGGTGGAAAACTTCATTTGGGGTACATGCAAATTCGTGAGAAATTGGCTGAGCTACAGGTATGTTATTAATTAATTTTGGAAATAAGTCTCAGTACTTGGAAATTGTGCATAACCTTGTTTGTTATGATGAGCACAAAAGTGTATGTGCTCTGCTGAGGGTATCTTATTAAATCGTTTACTCCATCAGGATTCCGTCAGTGTCGTCAATTCGGTTTCTTTTGGCCTCTTACGTTAAACAGTTTAACTATTCAATGTTTAGAGAATTCGTGATTGTACTGTGTTTGTTAACTATATGTATATTAGTGTGTGGCTCTCATCTTTTGGACACTGGAATGTTAGTTGACATTTATTTTGCAGCGTATTAAGTAATGTTGACATTGATTTAACAGCTGGTTCGCGTCATATCATTGATTGAAACTTAAACGTAATAATTTTCTTGAAATTTGTTAGGCGGAGAGGAGCAAAAGTCGAAAAGTTGATCGGCCTGATGAGGATAGAAGGTCAGTTTTGTGTATAAAAGCTTATGATTCCTTTTTGCAAGACCATGTTCTTATCTTCGATCTCCATTGACACCTATGTCAACAGGTCCAAAGAGCGAAGAAGCAGGGATCGCGAACCTAGTCGTGATCGCGAGGCAAGAGAAAGCCGTGAAAGAATGAGGGACCCTGAAAAACAAGGAAAAGATCGTGATAGGTATCATGATAAAGAACGTGAACGAGACAGGGATCGCTCGCGCAATTATGATTCTAGAAGTCGTAGAAGGTCACGTTCGCGATCTAGGGAGCGTTCAAGAGATCATGAGCGCCACAGGTATAACAACCTTGATAATAAGACGCTGTATTAACATCTTTAGAACTGAAATAATTTTTTAGTTCATAGAGACTAAAAGACAAGCTAATTATTTTTCCTTGTTAATTGGCAGGCGACATGATCGCTATTAGATGAATGCGTTGCTTCAGATCTGGAAGCTTGTGCCAGTAATGTTTTCTTTAATGGATTCTGGAGGCACGTGGTGTCGGTCTGGAGGCTCTGGGGGCTCGAGGCAATGATATCTAAACTACTACTAAAACAGTTTTCCTTGTTGATTGTCACTTTTGGATGTGCTGAAGCTAGTGGATGGAAATGTTTTTTCTAGGAAAATGACTTGAAACTTGAACAAGTTTGTGTTTCTTACAGAAGTCCAACTCTCTATTAAGTACCTAAATGAAACTTGTGTTCCTAAAAAACTGGTTTCTGCTGCAGGCCATAAAATGTGGGACCAGCATATGATCACCAATGTTTGTCTCTCAAAATTTTCACTCATTCTCAATAATATATTTTTTATTTAATATCGGGAAATTGATCCTTTTAGACAAATATAAGGGGATGGAGTGAGCACGACCCTCTGCATTTTGACGCTGATACTCTAGCATTTCTTGGCCTCGAATTGTTAAGTTCAGTTCAACAAGTTGAAGATAAAGCTGCACCCCCAAGGTTCATCTTCGCGCAAAGCCAGTCCCCTTCATTGTCCTCATAAACCGTTAGGGCCTAGTTTCGGGGCACTCTGATATCATGATTAATTATCAAGTAAAGCCAAGCCATTCCCAAGGCTTGTAGTATTTGTTTCCGCACCTACACTTCCATGAAAGCAAGTAATAGCTTTCATCACCTTCTTTACTCACTAGCTGGTATTTTGGAGGAGCTACCAGAGCAGCTACACAAGGGTTGCAAGTATTGCACTTATTGTCACACCATGCGGCTTTGAACCCAAAACCGGTTTCTTCTACTTCTTCGTATCCTGCACGCCTTGTACCAGTAGCGGAACCAGGACGAAATATTCGCCGGGGCTCAAAAATTTATAAATTTAGCGGGGGCTCAAATAATTTTTTTAGCGGGGACTCAAATAATTTTTTTAGCGGGGGCTCAAATAATTTTTTTAGCCGGGGTCTAATAATTTTTTCAGCCGGGGCTCTAATAATTTTTTCAGCCGGGGCTCAAATAATTACTTTACCCGGGGCTCCAAATCGAATTATGATAAATTATACCTGGTAAAAAAAAAAAATTTCCTCGCCGGGGCTCCAGCCCCCTCCGCCCCCTGGTTCCGCCACTGCCTTGTACTGCTTCCTCATATCCTGAATAGTACGAAAACTTAGCACCAAACTTATGTACTTGCCTCAGCCATATAATATCCATACGCAGCATAACTGATGGTTACCAGACATGACCTTTAGGGACTAGATCAGTAACCATTTTGGCTCAATCACTCAGAATGGACAACTGAAATGAGGTCAGAAACAAACAGCTCACTCGTTTGAAGCCAAATGCAATGTCGTTAGACATAACTGTAAACTAGTAAGTCATTCAGAACTTGAATAATGGAGTTAACGAGTGGTCCAGGTAATTGAGTAGGTTTATAGTTTGGATAAGATATGGCCATGCAGCGGATCAAAGGGTTCTGGTTTTGACCGAGATTGTAACATGATTACAGGAAAAGATGGCACATGTTCTCTAAGAAATGATGTTTATTGGAGTACTTTGTATTTCTTGCTAATGCCTGCTTTGTTTGGAGAAGATTGATGCTAGGCCAACTCTCCAACCGGGCATCATTGAGAGGTTGAAAGTCTTTTGAATAAGAGTAGGTCGTTCTATGAGGCCACTCTTGAGTAAAATTTGATGCTTTGAGCTGACTTCAGTTGGCCTACATAAAAATTAGACAAGTCAAGTAGTAAAAATAAAGGGAGCACGATAATAAAAGGTACACATTCATGATTACTTATATGAAGGTCATATATATGACGAACCGTCAACAACCAAATGAAGAAATATGCAATATAATAACACAAAGAACTAACATTCGACTATCCACGACAAGGTACAGATACTGGAGACCGCAATTTTAAGCAGAAATTTGCTAATGCCATTTATGTTATGTACGGACTACGGAGTACTAGGTAATGTACGCACTAATCACACCACATTTCCATATGAAAACTAAGTCCAGACCAAACATGCAGTGACTAGCTCCTATATGGATATGATAACTGTGCTATGGAATTAAGAAAAGTTAAACAGAACAATAAGCATCTAAAACTAGTCACCATGGATGCATACAACGAGGTCAGTTACTATCTCATACCATGCATAAGAAATGCAAAGAAGGAACAAAACAGAGAAAATGAGATTGATATGTACACATACATGATGAGTGAAGGGACATCACAGGCAAACGTCGACATGCCCTGTCTTTGTTTATGCTTAGGATTGGCTGTGCACACCACATAAACTCTTCCACGACGCTTAACAGTCTTGCAAAACTCACACAACTTCTTCACCGAAGAACGCACCTTCATCGTCACAAAATACTAGGAAAAAATCTGTCACAAATGAAGATAAAAAATCATTCACTTACAAGAAACTACCAGCAAAAATCAGCAAACATAAAAAAACACCTCAAAAATCACAAATTCAAAATCTTCTCCAATTTCCTAGTCTTTCAAAATCAGGAAAAAATCAATTTTTATCTGAACTACAAACCTCAGGAGTCCAAAATCGAAGCATATGACAACTTAAAGTGCAGATGAAGACAGTGAAACGATAAACCCTAATTTTCAGATATTAAGAGCTCGCGTAACAGTACGAAGTGTGAAATTCAAGCGATCCGAAGATAATAAATGAATTGTTGAATTACGAAGGCAAACCGGACTGACCTGATCGGAGAGGATTTGGGATTCGCGGCGGACGGTCGTCGTCGTATTCTTCTTCTTCGGTGTGAAAAAAGTGAAGGTTTTATTTGGGCTGTGAGATGATCTGTGACTGGGCCTGAATACAAACATCTCAATGTTCATATGGAAGATTTCACATTATTTCAGCTATAATGAATTATTATTACTTGTATTTATTTATTACTAGTATTTCTTGCACAGAAAATCTGTTCTAGGTGATATATAAATATAGCGTAAAGTTTAAGAATGACATCTAAATAAATGTAAGAGATATAATTCAACGGATGAGATATAATTTCTAAATAAACTGTCAAACTCAACCGCTATGATTTTCTTAAAATACAACCGCCTGATCTATGAAAAATCAACTTTAATATCAACCGTTATATTATCAAAATCAATGTTTAAGATTAAATCCTTTTGTCTCACAAAAAATTAACGTCTCTTTTGAATTTAACTCTATAAATATGTAGTGTTCAGTAATTAAATAAATTTTATAAGAATCATATAAAATATGGTTTAATAAATAATGAGAGAATTAAGGGTAGTTTTGGAATGTAAAATACAATTATGCTTTATATATAATATAGATTTTTATTCAACCACGCATAATAAAGCTGAAATCGTGCAATGGGAATGAATTTCATAATGAGGAGATGAATATAATAATCCAAAGTTGAAATTTAATCAATGCGGTAAATTAGTCCCTTGCGCTGTCAGTTTGTCATAATAATTTAAAATCTTCGTGTGAAAGATTATATGAAATTTAATTACCAATTCCACTAGGATTCTGTTGATACACTTGAAAACGAATATCTATCTAATATATAAAGCAAGAAGGGATGAATTGACGATTTTTTTTGAAGCCACAACTCACCTTCTCAAAATACTCTGTTCTATTTCATATTTATACATTTGATAAATTAACTACAAACTTTCTATAAACTATGTTACAAAAATAAAATTACATGCACATATCTATATGTGCAGAAACTACTAGTATATTATAATTCTTGAACATATATATATGTGCAGAAACTACTAGTATATTATAATTCTTGAACACATATATACTCAAACGAATATATACTCCAATGAATATATAATTGGAATCCTTTAGTGTCGGTAGGGTATATAAACTAGTGTAACAATTAGTTTTTGTATCAGTTTGTTGGCAAGTGCAAATGTGAACCTATAATCAGCTTTTCTAATACATTTATATTTTGTTTACAAAATGTTTGCTATTTGGAATTACCAGTGCTATGGATAACTTAATGAAAATGACACTTTTTAAAAAGTTAAGTCATTTAAAAATTTCAAATAAAATAGTTAAAATAGGCTAAAAAATCAGAGGAAACTCAGTTTTAACTGTTTAAATTATCATAATAAATAGAAAATTTACCATTATTATACAGAAAAGTGAAACATTTGACACATGAGCATGATATCATTCGATCAGTTAATGTTGATTTCCCAAAAGGGCATTTACTTGAGAGTTAAAACAATTGGCTTTTATTGAAAGACATAAGTCAGTACCCACCACCTGCCCTACGACTTAGCTTAGAAAGATAATAACTATACACTTTAAATTTGTAACACAAACATTGTATTAAATGACATCGAACTAACGAAAATGACATGAACAAGTTCACGTGTTGGTTTCTAAACACAATTACAAAGTTCGGTTTATCCATCCTCCACGACACTCGTTAATCAAAATGCCGCCTTGACAACAAAGTTCATTATGAATCGAAAGCAAGAAATACGAGCTTAAACATTTTGTGTAAAATATCGATGGTTGTTGAGAATCATTACTCCTCACACCCATCAACGTTTTGGTATTTGTCTTGTTATCTTCTTGCGTCCAACACGTTTTGAGTAGCGATCTAAAGGTCAGTTATCCGATCTCCAAGATTCTAGTCTCAAAGGTCGGGGATTCAAACCCTGTCTAGTGAATCTCCGACTTGAGTTTGGGGTCTCTCCAATCCTCGAGCTACGAATAGTAATTAAGAATTTTATAATAGGAACATCGATGCCCCATTCGTAGGCGTAGTGATTGTCGTGGTATTTTATTACGAGCATATATTTTCAGTCAAGCTTAAAATTTCATCATGTAACACCTTTAACATTGAATTCTCAAATAAGAAACCATCAATGTTTTAATATTAGATAATATTTAGATCTTAGCTTTCAACATTTGCTTCAATTTTCATATTTAAAATACTTTTGATTCTTACATTTTTGTGTTCACATATACTACTATTATTCAAGTACATTATTTGATATTTGTCATATATCAAGAATAATTTTGTTGGAGCAGCCATCATTTGTCTCCTTAGGGTCTGAGTTAGCTAACAGTATCATATTTATTTAGCTAATAGCTACTGTTCAAGATATTTCTAAAAAATATCTAGGGCCATTCTCACTCATAACTATCTACACCAGATAAATGGCATCCTATCGTAGAGCAAAGATATAGTTACTATCAAATAAGTATCAATTGTTTTGGCTTGAAACTTGACTATATCAAATAATGTTGAGAATTGCCAAGCATATATCAATTCATTGACACATCTACCAAGCCTTATATGAAAAAGATGAATATCCCTTAATCAAGATACATAGCCTAGTTTATACTTAATTAAGGAAGCCAAATTAGAGGAAAGCAACTTATGAAAGCATCTAAACATAAAGACTAGCTATAAACCTTGAACAAGGTGTTATTTGTTGCAAACAATTCCATATTTTGTGGCAAAGAATATGATTGATAATCGAGTTTAATTTGTTGTTATTAGTGAGACAAAGTCATGTCATTAAAGATTTTTAATCTACATAATGATCGAACTTGCAAAATATACGTCACTAGAACATTGGAGAACATGTCTCCATATCATGTCAAAATCACAACTTCATTATTGTAGAACTAGTCTATATTATTTTTAAAGATGCAATTTATGGATCCAAATCCCATACAGCCTGCAATCAAATACAATCTGTATTCAAATTTTAATATTCAAAATTTATTCCTAAAATGATCTAGTTTTGATCTGAAATATTCAAAACGACGCAGTTTTACTAAAACCCAAACTCAATTTTTTTAAATACAAAACAACGTAGTTTTAATTTAGTCTCAATAACTCAAAATGACGCCGTTTAACTTTTGGTTGCAACTTATGTTGGCACTATCAGATCTCTATCCACAATTTACATGATCTAGATCGCTTCAGATCCAAAGCCGCAACAGCAATTTATAGCCACCCAAAACTATGTAGTTTTGGTAAAAGGGATCATCCAAAATTATGTAGAGTTTTGATAAAAAAATCAAAACGACGTTACTTCAATACTCACAACAAATAATTGCACTGTACGGAATCCGGATCCATCTAGAGTCTAGACCTAGCCTGTAGCCACTAACTTGCAATTTCAAGTCTCAAACTCGGGATATAACTCCTAATGTACAAATTATCTCTGTCTACAACTCAACCCCCTTTAGGCCCTTTAGGCTTTAGTTATAGAAAATAACTATTCAGGTTTGAATACCTAATAGGCCAGAGTGATCGACATATTCTATGTTAGCAGTCGAGTAGGAAAGAAAACATCTGATCCCGTTTCATTAAGAAAAAATTACGGTTTGCTTACACTGTATAACTGACTACCAGTGTTAAAGAGGAAGAAAATAATGATATGTGGTGTAAAAAAGGTGTAAAAGTTAGAGCCAAGTCAAGAGAAGCCATTAAATGAGACCCTAAAGCTCAATGTAAATGAATGATTATAGGAAGAGAGATGATGGGGGGTCTAGTTGTAGGTGAAATGGTTTATTGCACTCTGATTTTGAGCACTCAAACTTATTATACTTAGCCGACATATCACATTATATTCCCCATTTATTCATCTCATGGTACATATATGAGTTCGCCCACACTCATCTGGCCTCACTCTCTCTCACTCACTTAAATCTGTGGGATTTTTCATATCTTCATTATCCTCTGCAACCTTACTGTACTTTCCCCTTTAATGCACTTTGGTCATCAGAATCATGGTACAAGGCAACAAGAAGTTCAGAGGTGTCAGGCAACGCCACTGGGGTTCATGGGTGTCTGAGATTCGACACCCATTACTGTAAGTATATACCTCGTCAGTTTCAAATATATACCTTAAAATTTTCAATGTGCATGTCTCTCGTTTTTTATAATGAGCCAAACTGATGCACTCAGTTTTCGTAGTACGTGGATGTTGTATAATTAGCATGGGACCATGCATCTCTCTCTCCAGAATAAGTGTGACATTAAAGCTAACGCTCACTTGGGGTCTTCTCTATTTTTGATATTTTTCTTACTCATGATCGATCCTATAAATGTAGGAAGAGGAGGGTGTGGCTAGGAACATTTGAAACAGCGGAGGAGGCGGCACGGGCATATGACCAAGCAGCGGTTCTAATGAGCGGCCGTAATGCCAAAACCAACTTCCCAATAGACGAAACTGATAATTCTAATGACTCGAGCAGTGAAAAGAATAATCATCATCAATCAAGATATTCTTCTTCCAACATGAACTTGTCAGAAATCCTACATGCTAAGCTAAAGAAGTGCACCAAGACTCCTTCTCCGTCTCTGACCTGCCTCAGGCTGGATACTGAGAAGTCTAACATTGGTGTGTGGCAGAAGAGGGCTGGGTCTGGTTCAGATGCCAATTGGGTAATGACTGTTGAGCTTGGGATGAAGTCTAATTCCGGATGTGGGGGTAATAGTGTAGATAAGGAAAGTACAGGGATAGGGTTTGGGATGGAATGGAAGATGGAGGACCAAAATGTTGGGGAACAGATGTTGAAAACTGATGACGAGAGTATTGCTCTTCAAATGATAGAGGAACTTCTCTTCAGTAATTAGTAAGCTAGCTAGGAAGCCCTACTTTTATAGTGTCTGTAAAATGTAAATCATTAGGTGGCTCATATCTACTACATTTACTCACCATCTATACATATGGGTCAAGTGATACAAATATGTACATTACACATTATAATTGGCCTACAATGGTCTCTGCTGTATACGTACTCTATCCTTCGACTAAAATAATGCACAAATATTAACAGAAAAACAAATTAATGGCAATATTTATAAATGATTTGCATGATATGGTTTTGTTTACGTTATTTTACGAATGGCGTGCATCGCATGCATCAATATCTGAGAATGCACGTAAAGTTTTTATTTTCTCGCTGAAGCAATAAAACGATAATTATCGTATGAAATTTATCCTAAGTTATAAAAATTTCGTTGATGATCGAATAAGCATTTATATAATATATGACTTAGCTCCAATGGTAATCAACAATGCTTAGAGTGCATTGTTTTGTCTCTATTTTCAAAATATTATTCCTTAATAATGTCATTTCATGATCTCAGGCCTCATATATGCGCTCACGAGAACTTGAATTATCGACCTAGCTATGAGACTGAAGATCGAATGACAAAGCGTTAATTAGAACACTGTCTTTAACAACATAGTCTCCTTACCATTACTGTTCTCGTGTTTCTGCGCAGATAGATAAACTCATAGACGCATGATTTCTAAAGAAAAGGCTTATTTTTACCATTAGGCAATGATCAAATCTCTACAAAGATAGTAATAACTGTCATGTATGAAAGAAAAACCCTTGCACAATCACATGCATCCTTAAATGTTCGAACCCCATAAAAGGGTTAGGTATAAAGTATAATAGTTAAATAATTTCATTAAGCTAGCTAGCTTGGAAAAGGGTTTGTTGGAGATGTAATTAAGTGTTGCATTATTTGCACTCTATCAATCATCAATCAAAGGAACTTGAGCTGTAAACTTAAGTTCACTTTCTACACTACTTTCTTTGAAACTGAATGGTTCATACATACCTCTGTCACCCAAAACTTGAATGCTTACGGTTCACTATAGGCGCTTTTATACACATGTGTCAATAATCGATTGACTGAGTTTAATGTTCGTAGTCCATATGTAAGTATGTAACTATCTATGTCCTTTTCTAGCATTTTACTTGTTAAAAGAACTTGATAAAAACTAGGAATAGTGGATATTTATAAATTAGTGACGAAGAGGAAACTTTGATAAATAATCAAAACTAAAAGTAATGCAATTGAAAAGTAATAAAACTAGCAAATAACTAGAAGATATCAGAAAATTAATTTTATTAAATAAGAAGATGAAAAATACATGAATAAGATAAACTTTAAATAATAAAACAAATATTTAAGTCTAACTAATAATAGCGTTGTGAAACAATAAAAATTAAGCTTAAGTCTATATTGACCCGTATCAATTAGGATTAAAAATGCTGATTACAAATTATATGCATGGTGAGTTAAGGAAATCAAAGTATTTGGTTTTGGGACATACATATGTATTTTTCAGATACTATGTAAATAATCTTGATCATGTTTTTGGCTTTCCGACATGAAGATGTATTTTTCGTATACTATGAAAACTAATCTTGATCATGTTCACATATTTCAACAATCAAGGTAGACCGCAATGTCGAGGTAAACTCATCATCTTTCAGAACTTGACCGACCTGCATAGTATGGGACACATACTTCAATTGTTATAACGACACACTGCTGATCTAAATATCCTCATATAAGAGGTACAGTTTTAAAAGAAGTCCAGTTAGCTTTTTGCATAAATATCATGTTTGGATATTCGATTATATCAACAATGGTTTATGTTTACTTTTTTATTGCTGCGGATACTAAAACATAATAATGCAGAAAATTCTCTTCAAAAATCTGTCGGTGATCCATTTTTACAAAGGACTCATAGAATGCATGGTCGAAATGATGACCCAATAAAGAAAAAATCGGGATGCGATTGAATGAGTATGCTCGAGTGGATGTACTAACACGTATACTATTTTTTCATCGACCTATGTCCTACGCCATTAAATTCGTAAGAAATTTAAGACTTGTGAACAAGGAGTTCATTGAATGTCGAGTGACCTATGACCTTTAATTACTTGCATCTATCAATGTCATAATGTATCCCAAATCGTCCCATTTTATTGGAAAACAAAATAGGAATCAGTCAGACACGGTAATGCTGATTAATGAAAATAATACATAGGGTTATGTTTTTTGATTTTCAGTAAACAAAAATAGAATGATATTATCTCACAAACACTGAAAACAATCTTTTTTATTTTTTAGCACGTGTACTTACATTTTTATCATCAGTTATTATTTGAATTCGGAACAGTAAGCAGTCTCTTTGTACTAAATGAGACTTTCAATCCGGAAAATGGTCCCGTATGTGGATGCTATTCAAGCTAAAGAAGCTTAGTTGTCTCGCATATGTGGCCTGCCCTACATCATAAATGGAAAAACTAAAAAAGAAAAATATCTTAACATGAGTGATTGTATAATTGGAATTATATTAAATCCATTCATTACATTATAAGAGAAATTCCTTATCAATATTACCAAAATGCCTCCCAAAACTCCCCTATTTTAGGTTTTTTAAAACCTAAATTACCAAATTATCTTAGCAATTTTTTCCAATTTACCTTGGACTGAATGATTATTTGGTAACAATATACTTCAATGAACAACGCTAAATAATTAATTAACAATCTTGTATCCGGCTGTAAGTAGTCAATCTGTCTCCCCGAACCATTTACTCTTAAATCTCAACTATATGTAAACCAGAAAATGTTCAATTCTCGGTTTACAAATAAAACCACTTTCCTATTTCATAAATATTTTTTCTATGACTAAAATTCAAGAAGGACATCTAAATATATGTAAGAGTAAGACCGTAAGACATAATTTCGATTGTTAATTATTAATAATCTAACGGATGAGATTTTGTCCTAAATAAAACCGTCAAACTCAACCGCTAGGGTTTTATGCAAATTCAACCGCTCTTTTAATAAAAACCAACTTTAATCTCAACCGTCGGATTATCAAAATCAACGGCTAAGATTTAGTCCTTCTGTCTCACATATATTTAATGTCTCTCTAGAACTCAACTCTCTTTTCTATTATCCATCCGCAAAACACTCTTAACAGTTATTATTGAAACAATTCACTTCCCTGATAAATCTCTTATAAAAATACTGAAATATAAAAAAAGGAATTAAAATAAAAGTAAGCACATGTTTTATTATGCATTAATAACTAGTGAATTTTAATCGTTGAAAGTAAAATAAATATGTTAGAATGGGAAATAAAGTACAAACATTATTGAAAAACTAAATAGAGAAAAAAGTAAAACGACATAGTTTCTTCAAAGTGTGCTGCAGCAAAGCAAACCCTAACCCATTAAAGCTCCGAAATCAAAACCCCGTCCGACGAAGACTGAAATACAGCCGCCTTGATATTCAATTTCCAGCGATCGGATTTATAAAACGGCGTTTCTTGGAAACCGTTGACCAAAATCAAAGACAATTTCAGTGCGGGGGACATCAAATTCAAGTATTCAAACCAGCAAAAACATTGAGCCAAACCAAATACAAATTCGAATGGTAATTTTTTTGAATCAGGTTTCATACACTTTCTGGTTTACACATTATTTTGTCTTGCTATGTTTTGTTGTTCGCAAAATTAACAAATCCTAAATACTTTAAACTGAAAGCTTATATTTTTGATAATTTTCCGCAAATTTATGATGTCATATTTTATACTCCTTCGGTTCCACAAAGATTTTCCATTCTTTATTATTATTTGCGAGATACAAAATAATGAAAGTGGACAAACATAGATGAAATATAAAGTAATCCTTATTGTAACTAAAAATATTGAATTAAAATTAACTTTGATTGGACTAGATTTTTGTATGAATAGTTTGTGTGAACTTGATTGAATTGTGGGAATGCATGAAAAGCCCATATTAGAAGAAATCTAGGATTGATGTCTTTGATAAGGATTGAACTCAAATTTGTCTACACAGTTTTACATTGTCCGAGATTGATGTCTTTGATCAGGATTTGAAATTATTTTGTACCCAGTAAAAAGGAAATACATGGCACATACATTTAACGATGTTTTATGAGGATATTCCCATCAGCAATTGTCTTCGGTGATGGATAACTTATCACTGGCTGTACTCAGCTTGGACTTTTGCGGATCATACCACATTGCGCACACAAGATATATAACAAAGTTGATAAAGCTTAGGATGGCTAGTAATCCATAGAAGCAGTCGAGTCTGCCGTAGTTGATGTTATCAGCTAGCCAGCCCTGGCTGCTACTGCTTCCGGTCACATGTTTAACCACTGAGACCAAGAAGCTACTGAGGAAGAAACCGAGGGATAGAGTGGTTAAGAAAAGTCCTGTGCTCATTGTTTTCATTCCCTTTGGGGATTGTGTGATGAAGAAGTCTAGCTGTCCGGTGTAAATGAAGGCCTCACCAGCTCCAACAAGGAAGAATTGTGGTATGAGGAGGAAGACGGAGATTGGGATCGTAGCAGGCGCGTTGGGGAACAAGCTTGCGGCTACTGATAGTCTTTTCTTTTCTACGATTGCTGCTGCAGCCATCCCGATCACAGACAGGACTAGGCCTAATCCGATCTTTTGCAGACAAGTGAAACCTATGCACGGGAATAACATTAGTCAGGCTCGATCATAAGTTGGTGAAGATGAGTTTAGAGAAATATTTGTGCAAGCGGGTACCTGGCTTTCCTTTGTATTTAATCCAGAATGGCATTATAAGGCGATCGTAGACTGCCAAGGTGATCAATATGGCTGCGACAAAAAATACGGTGAGTGAGCCAGCAGGTATCTGAAAGCCTGAAATGGTTCTCTCCATTGTGGAAGCTTGCTCGACTGAGAAGGTGATCATCTGAGCATATGTAGTCCAGAAGATGATTGTTGTGGCCCATATCGGTAAAAGTTTAACCATCATTTTCACTTCCTCCACTTTAGTCACAGAACATAGCTTCCATGGATTAGGAGCTGGTCCGCCGTACTTCTCAAAATCTCCATCTACAACCACAGAAGCCTTGTCCAAGCAGCTATAGGGAAAATGAAATAAGTTAGATACACAGTAAGCAGTCTATATCAAGAGTGACAACTTGAACAGAATATTGAATATTACCGAAACTGATCGGTATTGGGAATTCTAGTTGCTTCGGGGGAATCCTCGTATAATGCTTCAGCTCTGAACTGAATGTTTCGTTTTTTGATGGCTGCAGCTATGACTTGAAAGATTTGGATTATGGGACTTCCTGAGCTTTTCTTGAACCTATAACGTTTTGTTCCAGACAGAAATATTATAATTGCCACGAGCATTGAAATGGAACAGATTCCGTAAGCCCAGCTTCTACCGACTTCATCTTGTAAGTAAACAAGGAAAGTGACAGCCATAAGTGTTCCAGTGCTGATGAAGAAAAAGAAACGGTTGAAGAAATAGGCCATCTGAGCTTTTTCATTTGGATCATTCTCATCAAACTGGTCTGTTCCAAAACCTGACACACTTGACTTCAGCCCACCAGTCCCTAACGCAATTAGATATAAAGCCAGGTAGAGAATGCCCATCTGGAATCCATTGGCATGTACGCATAAGTGGGTCAAATGTGTTTTGCATGGTGGTGGACGCAGCTCTGGTACTTTTGTTGAGATTGCAAGCATCAAAGTTCCCTGAGAATATGCAGTTCATTTATAATCATTGGTTAGATATTTGAAATTTACTCCAACAGACTAAGCTCAATAAGTCTATAGTCTATACGCAGTTGGAAATCCTTACAAGGGCCTGGATCACGGCAAAGATCGCTATGGTTCTGAACCTTCCAAGAAATGAATCGGCCAGAAACCCACCAAGCAAGCACAGTAAAAATGATGTCCCCATGAAGTCAGTGACAGTATTAGCTGCCTCAGCACTTGGTAAATGCATGGTACCACTCAGATATGTCACCAAGTTCACAGCAATTCCCATAGTTGACAGCCTCTCGCATATCTCAATCCCTGACATAAATTAGACAGTCAACACCAGAAAATGAAAAGATCCTTGACACCCTTCACAGTAGATGGATATTTACAGTTGTGGATCTACCAACCTAAAATAAGGGCAGCAGGCACCCATCCTCCTGTTTTAGTCCTGTCAGCAGGACTTCCTGTGTAGTCCACTGCATCTACGACAGCCCAGTGCATCTTCCCTTCCTAAAAACCGACCAGACAGCAACTTTTTAGCAAATATTTTATACAGTGACATCTAAAGTAATCAGCAAAAACACTGTACTGAGATTCACTCACCATTGTTCAAAAGTCAGGAATATTTACCAACAAAGTCGCCACAAAGGTTGGGAAAAAAAGCTGAAGAAACTGTGTACCAAGGATGCTTATTCCTCCCTTCTATTGGATGTTTGGTTTTCAAGTTGGTTTATGTTCGAGCACCAAAGACCTCTTTTATAGGTGGAGAACTTGGGCACAGTCAGTGACAGTCCCCGACACATCACTTCCAGAAGCCTAGCTGGCTTAATGGCATTCTCTGATGGAGGATCTCCGGGCCCGTTGTTGATACCGTCTAAAGAATTAAAAAAGGAAAGTAAAGTTGATGGGATTTCAAGATAAGAAGGCGATACAAGAGAATACAACTTGCATAGTTTTGTAACACCAGCAGGTCATATTATTTGCAGAGTGTAATTTTTACAGTGTAAAGACAGATTTGTTAACAAATATGAAAACCTCAGCAAATGGAAAGTTCGGCATAAAGCCATTGAGTGCAGTTCTTTTGCGACCCCAAATGCACAGATGCATTTTATTTTTTCATTGTTTGCAATTTTGACTGAATTATTTCATATTTTGACTTTGTTTTGTGCATTTTCATTATTTCGTTAAAAGACAAAATAGTGAAAAAGTGAGATCCAATGGTTGTTTGCTGAGTGTCGGGGTCGCAAACTTAACCCCGGGTCGCAAACTTAATCCCGGGTTGCAAATGATGGCGACTCTAAATTTTCATCTATCAATGCTCAACTGCCAGTCATTTCCATGGAGTTTACTTTTGCTTACTTTAAGAAACAAAAAAGGAACAAAAGTAAGAGCTTTGTGTGAGAGGTTAGAAATTACTAATCAAAAGGCCGCAATTGCAGAAGTTTCTAGAAAAAGGTTAGAAATTACACCGGAGGCTCGAGCGATTTTCAATCAGTGGTTTAAGAACCCCACAACGTAAAAAAAACATTAAACACGCAGACTTCTCGAAAAAACTTACATTCAGAAGTTTTCTAAGTTCCATCAAATTTTAAAGTAAGGGTTAATTACGAAAAACCGCCCTCATAATAGGCCATATTCCACGCCACCACCCTTATATTGTAATATTACATTCGACCATCCGTATAACATTTGACGTTTTCAAACAACCACCTATCACTGTTCCGTCAAATTTTCCGTTAAATATATTAAATTTTTAATATAATAATAGTATTTTTATTACAATACACCACCTCCATAATAAATATGTGTCCACTTCACCACCTTTATAATCAATTTGGTTTCCATTTAACCACCTCTCCGTTAACTGCCGTTAACTGAGGTGGTTCTTTGGAAACGTTAGTAATTATAAAGGTGGTCGAATGTAATATTACAATATAGAGGTGGTGACGTGGAATATGATCTATTATGCGGGTGGTCATCTGTAATTAACCCTTAAAGTAATTATTTCCTTTTGCGAGCGGGCAGTAATAAAAACAGTATGATATATAGGCAGGCAGGCAGCATTGAACTGGGAACAGGTGTAAGCAATAATGCAAAGATGTTGGGAGGATCTAGCAGCAGTAGGAATTGGATAAACAAATGTATGCCACTCCAAGTTGGGGGGAAGTATTAGACTATACCCATGAACTCTTGCCTTGAAAAAGTTAGCTACTAAAATAATTAAAACCAAACATCCTCCGTGTTTAAAGATACATATGACTCCACCAAAATAATCATTAAACTTTGGAATCATAGCGTTGACAACCTATTACTTATGCCTATACCGCCCTTTCGAGTATTTTTGAAGTCCATATGGGAGAAACACCAAGAGGGTATGGCATATATTTCAAGTCCATGATTCGGAGATGTAACATATGCAATAACCAAATTGGGAGAGACGGTCTGAAAAGGGTGTCCTGAATTCAATCCTCTGCAAAAACATACCACAACTTTCATATGTTTGGTTAAATGGACATCATTTGCTGAAAATTTATCTCGAAAAGCGCCAAGTTCTTGACTAGCAAATATGGTTGGACCGACAAATTTCTGATCCATAGAAAGTTGCGCACTACTGAAGGTGATAGCCATACCAGCACATTACAAAATACAAGCCACATATTATTGTTGATTTGAGGTCTACATAATATTCCAACTTAGGCTACCAAACTTTAATGGCAACATTACTCAGCAAGAAGAAATACTCAGAAGCCGTGACATTTCTGATTTTCTGGAATGCCAAAGTTCATACGTAAAGTCCTTCCGCAACATAATAAGCTGTTGAATACCTTTGAGCCTCTAATAAATGTATAGAAATACGTCAAGAACACAACTTGTAGAATCCTAAAGACCCAAAACCCTGAAAAGCTCAACAGAAATTATTTATTGAAAACGTAAATGTGGTGCAAATCAACAGTATGAACTGAAACATCAAATAAAATACAACTGGAAAGTGAAGCCTGGCACAAGAAGTAGCGTCTAACGGTCATCCATCCGGTTTTTTGATTTAAGATGTCGGTGGTTCAAACCCTCCCCAGTGGATCTCCACTTTAATTCTGATGTTTGTCCAGTCCTTGAGCGACGCATGATTAAATTAAAAAAGAAAAGAAAGTTTAGCATGGAACTTGAAAACATGATTATAATGATGAACAACCACGTGTACCAGCGTAATTAAGCAATGCAATGGATCTATGAGAAAGTCATGAAAACCCAGCAGCCATTAGACCCAACAAGGAACATGACCACTACCCCTCCACTCCATTGATTCAAAAATGAGATCTTTTTGCTCCATAACATGACAAAATCATACATACAAGTCATCCCCTTGTGCACTTTCCAGCTCCCTAAATGGACCAAAGATCACTTCTTTGTTGTGTAAAACTTAACACCATTGCAACACATTAGGTTTAGGGTTTGGACCCAACTGAACACTTGTTCCAATACTTGGAATTTCAAATGTCTTTAAATACTCAACTATTGGACCATCTGTTTTTCTACATTTTGGACTATTTTTGGACCAGTCTGGTGTATGATTGTTTTGTGCTGGTTTTCAACATCATTTTATTGATCTCTTCTATCATTTAAACTTGATGAGAACATGCACATTGCAAGTTACTTTCAGTATCATATTGATATTTAATTAAAGGCGTTGTCTTTGTACACTTGATTAAGATTAGATATATAAAAAAACTAGCTAGTTTGAGTTTGAGACGTGTCGAAAACTTGGGAAATTTCAAAACATTTGAAGATAATGTTTGAACTTTGAAGAGCTTTGGAGACAGAGACACGAGCATATGAATGCTTTAGCATTGTAAGAAATTTGGTCCCAACATTATGAAAACTATTTCTTGAGTCATTTTTTCCTTTTCCGGTATGGACTCCTACTTTTTCCAAGTTGGATTTGTTCACTTTAAATGTGCTGTTACTCTCATTGCGGATAACATAATTTTCCACAAACACACACATATATTGGGGTTGACCTTAAATGGAGCTAAAGGAAACATATAATCTATCTAAGGAGAAATCGTATAGTATTATATTTGGATTTGTTATACTTTAAACATTTTGATACTTCACACATTTGCTTGAGTTACAAGAAGTCTAAACTCTGAACAAAATTTAAGAGTTGCAAAATTTGAGCTTGAAGAAAAAAGTGAAAGGCCATTTAGGCCTGCCCTCTTAATTTTCCCCCCTCGACTTCAAGGTCTGCATTCTCTCCTACTGCAGCCATCAGCTCATCAAAGTTGTCTGATTTAATGAGCGTTCTCTCAGTCTGTTGTAACATGCATGTATCGTGAGATTATCGATCTGGTTAATGTTTATTTATTGATACATAGAGCCTCATGCCTAATTGGACCACAAGATCAAAACCATATGTACCTAAGTACCTTAGCCTTCTGGACTGGACTAAATTATGAATCATCTTTTATATCCACTGTAGATGTTCCAATCTCTGTAAAAGAAACGAATTGTATTGGCAAAAAAGAGACATTCAAAATGGATTTTCCCAACTTTTGACATGTCCATTTTGAATTCTTACTCTTCTCAATGGCAAATCCATTGTTTTTAAGAATCTCCGTGATGGTCACCACAGTGGAGATATCTGCACATGACAACCAGCGGAAAGATAATGGATAAGCATTATAACAACATTCCCAATATTGCAGAAGTTATGAATAAAGTATCTAATGCACAAGTGTCTTGAAAAGTATTTATACTTCAAAGCAAATTTCAATCCACTATAGCATGCAGAAAACAATGTGTTTATATGGAATGTGATCGAACAGCCATGCCAAAAACTGCTTATTCAAAAGTAAAATGATTCGTTTAAATATTGATTGGATTAAATGGCATCTTTCCGAATATATTTTATTATTTTAATTTGGATTTGAGGTTATAAATGAGTTGTTTTATAACATTACCCGTCACTTTTAATGTTTTCAACAATGGGCTAATTATCCTGGATCTATTTCAGAATTCATATCAATGAAATAGGGTCGAAAAGTATCAACAATAAGGTCTTCATTATTATCCAAAGCTAATAGATTCGCATAAAATACTATCTATACCATTACCAAGTAGATTCGAGCTATCCCAGGTGTAAATGAGCATGGCCATTCCTTGCCAATTTTCCCATGACAATCCTAAATCGTGATCCACACATTATCCACCGTAACTAACTTGGGAACTAATGTGTAATTACACACTTAAGCCAAAAACAACAACTACCCAATTTCAGTAAAAACCATAAAATTGGAAAAAGTGAGAAAAAATTATACCTTGGCGAGATTGACATAGAAGAAAAGGGGCTTCTTGGTCCTCTTCTCGTCGTTGATGCTGATGTTGTTCAACTGCTCCGTAATTTGTTCCGTTGAGATTATTTTTTCAGATTTGAGCTGCGGAGGTGGTTAGCTAAAACCCTAATAGTTGGAAGACTGTCGCCGGAGCACAACAGCGGATTTGGTTTTTATTTCATTCCACAAAGGACCTAATTTTTATCGAACCATAATTTTTTGAAAATATTTATGATTGTTCTGCACGGAAAATTGTTAAACACAGTACGTTTGAGTTTACGTATTTAGCATTTGTCAAGTTTTGGGTTTTTAATTTTAAAAGGATATTTTTAGGCATAATTACAAAAAACCACCCTCATAATAGGGAATTTTTCACGAAACCACCTTTATAATGTGATATTACAGTAAACCATCTCTTTTTATCATTCCGTTATCATTTAACCACCTCGACACTATTCCGTCAAATATTCCATTAAATATTTTAAAATTTGAATATAATGGTATTATTTTTATTATAATACACCACCCGTATAATATATAAAGTTTCCTTCACCACCTCTATAATCATTTCCGTTATCACTTCACCACCTCTGTTAACGGAGAGGTGGTTAAATGATAACGGAGTAGAGAAGAGGTGGTTTACTGTAATATCACATTATAAGGGTGGTGCCGTGAAAAACCCCCTATTATGAGGGTGGTTTTTTGTAATTAGCCCTATTTTTTATCTACCCGTGTTTTGATACGGCATTTTTTTGTAAAAAAATAATATGACGTTTTTCGTCTCATTCGCAAGCCACGTATGGTTGAAAACGCTACATTTAAGTTTTTAAAAGAAACTCGCTGTTTCAAACTGCTTCTTAGAAATACTTTTGGAATTTTACATTTTACGTTTGATGTTATTTACTAACGTTTTGATACTGAGTAAAATAAGAATCAAGTACATAAGAAATGTAGTATAAAGTACCATTGCAGCCGAAAATGATCCGAACAACAAACATTCAAATAGTTGTGGATAGATACATCTCCTTTTTGTGTCCTAACAACACCACATGTCTTACAACTTTGAGCTCTTTTTGCACTTCGGCTACCTGACGTTTCATCAGTCTCATAATCTTGTTGACTTCGGTGTTCGCTTTCTGGTCAATCCATTTCATTATGAATTCTGATAGTGAGTGTTCTACCCATAAGTTGCTTATATGTAGAGTTCTGAATATATAAACAACCAGTGGAAGATGCCCCCATTAAGACTTTGGAGATATGACTCAGAAAATTTAGGACCATACGTTAGTGTATGTCATGATAGTATACTCATACTGAAAATAGTCTACAAACTGTAAATGAAAATCTTTGCATATCGCAAATGCATGACCAGTGGCGGATACATGTAGTGTACTGGGGGCAAGCGCCCCCGACAAATTAGTAATCGCTAATTTTTTTGAGTGTAGAACAATTCCCCATACTGATTTTGGTTTCATACCTCCGATCTTTTGAAAAAAATCTATTATGAAATCGCCTTAGTCAGATTTATTTCTAGATAAATGAAACGCAAAAAATTCTCGCATGTGCATGTCTTTGCTCTTATATTTACCTCAAAAGTGTTTTGAGATCAACCATCTATAAGTTGGATCATCATCTCATGTCTGTATAACAAATTAGTCATGAATAGTAAAAGGTAGTGAAAGTAATACTAACAGCAAACACATTGTTTGAAAAGAAATTGAATGCTACTTCTCGACCAACGACAACATAACTTTTCCATGTCATATTGGAGCATAACGCCAATTCGAAACAACAAATTTGAACTTTCGAATGTGCACTCAGAAGTATTTTGAGATCAACCATCCACAAGTTGAACCATCATCTTATGTCTGTCTAACAAATTAATCATGAGTAATAACAAGATGCATAAGCAAAATATGTAATGAGAGCAATACTAATAGCAAACGTATTATTTGGACAGTTTGTTCCTTGTTATTGGACGCCAATTCTTTTTTTACTACATTAACTACATTACAAGCTCAACTCGAGCATTACAATTCACTCTATATACTATACTATTACACGACCAATCTATTACATGACTTTCAATTGAAACTTATACCATTACAACTTTTAAAACCGAAACCATTACATAAGAAAGACTCCACCACATGGGGAGTAGGAAAGGGAATAGAAAATACCTCCTCCAAGGCAAGAATATTGATGAGGCCATGAATGGAACCCATGACCTTTAGATTAATAGTTTATGAAGACACCTTGCCACTGAACGCCAATTCCTAACAACAGATTTGAACTCGACAATGATCATATTTTTCTTTTCTACGAAAAAAAATCCCAATTTTTTAGGCCTTGGGTTAATTTTTGTTTTAACTGAAAAAATTGATGATGTCATAAATATCAGATACTGCTGTTATTTTCACACTCAATAAATATCAGCTACAAACCATAACAGAGATTAATCTGAATATGAATTCAAGTCCCAACAGAACGTAATGAAAAAGCTTAACAACATTTTCACACATTTGCTCTGATGTTGAACCTGTAATTATGCTGTTTGTAAAGCGGCAAAGGTTAGCAAAAGCTCTAGTAGTTAATGTGGCACAATAATTTACAAGTGTATACACCAAGGCAGACTCACTTCTTTCTCGTGCTCTATCGAATATACAGCAGCATGGCCGCGTATTGGGTAATCTATTTGTGATCAAGGGCATTTTCCCAGCACCTCTGGAATTAATGTCTCGTACGTCACCTCTTTCTGCTGTAGTAGCCTTCATTGCCACTCTGATGGTGAGGCTTGTAATAAAATCGGCCACCCCTCCCACCAGATCCCTCCCAAGTGCTGCCTCTGTGAAAGGCCTCTGACGTTGCTGGGTTGAATGAAGCTCTGTCCCTGACCTCCAAGTCCACTCATTTCCTCTTCTTCCCTTTCATTGTATTCTAATACCAATCGCTTGATGTCTTGTTTCTCCTCAAGCTCAGCTGCCTCTACCTGTTTGGAGCTTTGGACTAGGGAGCAATCCCGAGGAATGAACATTTTTCTTGTCTGATTCTTATTACCTCGTTTTACAAGAACTTTTACTTGCACCCCCTTGTTATCTCCATATTCTTCATCTAGTCCTTCATCACCACTTTCCAGCTCAGCATTCCTTCCATGTTAGATCTTTGGCAGACCCCTCAGCATTCTTGGACGAGAAGCTTATTCGGATCCCTGGACATTAGTTTGAACATTTGACGGAGGAGCTGGATTTGAAACTTCTACATGAATTTCACAAGTCGGTGAAGGAGAAGCAGGAGGTTGTTCGCCTAAATATGGCTGAGAAGCTTGAAGTAGGGTGTGTTTTTTATTGGGTGCGACTTCTTCACCAGTGGTTTTCTCAACCTGTTACATCAAATACATAATCCTGACTACACTAACACCAACAATTAATATTACTCCAGCACCTAATTCCTCTCAAACCAGAAGCAAATACAAGTTTGTATAACATACCTCATCAGGCTGAAGAGTTGTTGATGATGGAACAAGAAGTTGTTCGCCTGATGGATGAGAAGCTTGTTCGTATCCCTGGACATTAGTTTGAACATTTGACGGAGGAGCTGGAGTTGAAACTTCTACATGAATTTCACAAGTCGGCGAAGGAGAAGCAGGAGGTTGTTCGCCTAAATATGGTTGAGAAGCTTGAACAACATTTTCTTTCATGTCTCTTATAACAATATCTTTTTCCTCAAGCTTTTTTGTCAGTCTTCTAATTTCCTTGCGAAGGGCCTCATTTTCCTTCGTAAGCTACATAAATGTTATCACCAACATTATAGTAATGTACAAGAAAATAAGAGTGTTTAAATTATAGAGATGTACAGGAAAGTTAGAGTGTTTAAACTCATGAAAACAAAACCTTCTTATTTTCAATGTGTATAATCTTATCCATCTATAAAGATAGATTGTGGTTAACATAATTGAAAATTTTAAGAAAATTAGAGCTTTAAAGCTTCATAATAAAAATACCTGATGGATCTCAACGTTTGGGACGCCATCCACATTATCTTCAGTCATTGCATTTTCAAGTGGAGTTACACCTTCCTCCAAGTCAACAACCTACAAAGATATATTGTGATCAATATTATGGAAAAAAACAAGGAAATTAGCACTTTTACGCTTCACGATAGCAATACCTCTTTTAACTCAATGTAAGGAGGGAGTCCTTTTGAAATCCAATCAAACTCTTTGAAATACTTATACAACTTTCGAATATCCCATTTCAAGTACATGAGATCTCCAGAAAAACAGACCGGTTCAACAATTGAAGTCTTCTCGCACACCAATAGCTATAATGAAATATTGAGAGAAAGCGTTATTATAAGATAATATATATAAAATATTGACAGAAAAAGACATACGGGCAATAGAGTCGAAAAGCCTCCGATCCCAGTAGCAACTTTGGACTTTAAACATTTCTTCAGAATTTTTATAATGAATTTGCTCCAATTGAAGGTTTTGATCTTCTCCAAATCATTGAAGTACTCAAAGTCCTTCCTGGGAACATTACCATTGGACGGCGGATATAGTAGCCACTAAATAGCAGCAGACTAACCTTGTAAATTTTACTATGTGATCTTCACTGTCCTTAATTCTCTCCATCTCAACATAAATGTCCTTCAGGCTTGTCCTCTTCTTTCCCAAGAAGAAGTCTTTTTTATACCATGCCACATCACCACTTTGGCACTTCTGAACGTTCTCGACTCCATCCTGAATACCAATTATTGATTGGATATCCTTCTCCTCAATGCCGAAACTGTGTCCAAAAATATTAAATTTGACGGAGGAGCTGGATTTGAAACTTCTACATGAATTTCACAAGTCGGTGAAGGAGAAGCAGGAGGTTGTTCGCCTACATATGGCTGAGAAACTTAAAGTAGGGTGTGTTTTTTATTGGGTGCGACTTCTTCACCCGTGTTTTTCTCAACCTGTTACATCAAATACATAATCCTGACTACACTAACACCAACAATTAATATTACTCCAGCACCTAATTCCTCTCAAACCAAAAGCAGATATAAAATTGCATAACATACCTCATCAGGCTGAAGAGTTGTTGATGATGGAACAAGAAGTTGTTCGCCTGATGGATGAGAAGCTTGTTCGTATCCCTAGACATTAGTTTGAACATTTGACGGAGGAGCTGGATTTGAAACTTCTACATGAATTTCACAAGTCGGTGAAGGAGAAGCAGGAGGTTGTTCGCCTAAATATGGCTGAGAAGCTTGAACAACATTTTCTTTCATGTCTCTTATAACAATATCTTTTTCCTTAAGCTTTTTTGTCAGTCTTCTAATTTCCTTGCGAAGGGCCTCATTTTCCTTCGTAAGCTACATAAATGTTATCACCAACATTATAGAAATGTACAAGAAAATAAGAGTGTTTAAATTATAGAGATGTATAGGAAAGTTAGAGTGTTTAAACTCATGAAAACAAAACCTTCTTATTTTCAATGTGTATAATCTTATCCATCTTCACAGCTTTTGGTTGAGTAACACCATGCTCTGAGTCAAGAATCTATAAAGATAGATTGTGGTTAATATAATTGAAAATTTTAAGAAAATTAGAGCTTTAAAGCTTCATAATAAAAATACTTGATGGATCTCAACGTTTGGGACGCCATCCACATTATCTTTGGTCATTGCATTTTCAAGTGGGTTACACCTTCCTCCAAGTCAACAACTTACAAAGATATATTGTGATCAATATCATGGAAAAAACAAGGAAATTAGCACTTTTACGCTTCACGATAGCAATACCTCTTTTGACTCAATGTAAGGAGGGAGTCCTTTTGAAATCCAATCAAACTCTTTGAAATACTTATACAACTTTCGAATATCCCATTTCAAGTACATGGGATCTCCAGAAAAACAGACCGGTTCAACAATTGAAGTCTTCTCGCACACCAATAGCTATAATGAAATATTGAGAGAAAGCGTTATTATAAGATAATATATTTAAAATATTGACAGGAAAAGACATACGGGCAATAGAGTCAAAAAGCCTCTGATCCCAGTAGCAGCTTTGGACTTTAAACATTTCTTCAGAATTTTTATAATGAATTTGCTCCAATTGAAGGTTTTGATCTTCTCCAAATCATTGAAGTACTCAAAGTCCTTCCTGGGAACATTAGCATTGGACGGCGGATCAAATATAGTAGCCACTAAATAGCAGCAGGCTAACCTTGTAAATTTTGCTATGTGATCTTCACTGTCCTTAATTTTCTCCATCTCAACATAAATGTCCTTCAAGCTTGTCCTCTTCTTTCCCAAGAAGAAGTCTTTTTTATACCATGCCACATCACCACTTCGGCACTTCTGAACGTTCTCGACTCCATCCTGAATACCAATTATTGATTGGACATCCTTCTCCTCAATGCCGAAACTGTGTCCAAAAATATTAAATTTGACGGAGGAGCTGGATTTGAAACTTCTACATGAATTTCACAAGTCGGTGAAGGAGAAGCAGGAGGTTGTTCGCCTTAATATGGCTGAGAAGCTTGAAGTAGGGTGTGTTTTTTACTGGGTGCGACTTCTTCACCAGTGGTTTTCTCAACCTGTTACATCAAATACATAATTCTGACTACACTAACACCAACAATTAATATTACTCCAGCACCAAATTCCTCTCAAACCAGAAGTAAATACAAAATTGTATAACATACCTCATCAGGCTGAAGAGTTGTTGATGATGGAACAAGAGGTTGTTCGCCTGATGGATGAGAAGCTTGTTCGTATCCCTGGATATTAGTTTGAACATTTGACGGAGGAGCTGGATTTGAAACTTCTACAAAACAAGTCGGTGAAGGGGAAGCAGGAGGTTGTTCGCCTAAATATGGTTGAGAAGCTTGAACAACATTTTCTTTCATGTCTCTTATAACAATATCTTTTTCCTTAAGCTTTTTTGTCAATCTTCTAATTTCTTGCGAAGAGCCTCATTTTCCTTCGTAAGCTACATAAATGTTATCACCAACATTATAGAAATGTACAAGAAATAAGAGTGTTTAAATTATAGAGAGGAAAGTTAGAGTGTTTAAGCTCATGAAAACAAAACCTTCTTATTTTCAATGTGTATAATCTTATCCATCTTCACAGCTTTTGGTTGAGTAACACCATGCTCTGAGTCAAGAATCTATAAAGATAGATTGTGGTTAACATAATTGAAAATTTTAAGAAAATTAGAGCTTTAAAGCTTCATAATAAAAATACCTAATGGATCTCAACGTTTGGGACGCCATCCACGTTATCTTCAGTCATTGCATTTTCAAGTGGAGTTGCACCTTCCTCCAAGTCAACAACCTACAAAGATATATTGTGATCAATATCATGGAAAAAACAAGGAAATTAGCACTTTTACGCTTCACAATAGCAATACCTCTTTTGACTCAATGTAAGGAGGGAGTCCTTTTGAAATCCAATCAAACTCTTTGAAATACTTATACAACTTTCGAATATCCCATTTCAAGTACATGGGATCTCCAGAAAAACAGACCGGTTCAACAATTGAAGTCTTCTCGCACACCAATATCTATAATGAAATATTGAGAGAAAGCGTTATTATAAGATAATATATATAAAATATTGACAGAAAAAGACATACGGGCAATAGAGTCGAAAAGCCTCCGATCCCAGTTGCAGCTTTGGACTTTAAACATTTCTTCAGAATTTTTATAATGAATTTGCTCCAATTGAAGGTTTTGATCTTCTCCAAATCATTGAAGTACTCAAAGTCCTTCCTGGGAACATTATCTTTGGACGGCGGATCAAATATAGTAGCCACTAAATAGCAGCAGGCTAACCTTGTAAATTTTGCTATGTGATCTTCACTGTCCTTAATTTTCTCCATCTCAACATAAATGTCCTTCAAGCTTGTCCTCTTCTTTCCCAAGAAGAATTTTTTATACCATGCCACATCACCACTTCGGCACTTCTGAACGTTCTCGACTCCATCCTGAATACCAATTATTGATTGGACATCCTTCTCCTCAATGCCGAAACTGTGTCCAAAAATATTAAATTTGACGGAGGAGCTGGATTTGAAACTTCTACATGAATTTCACAAGTCGGTGAAGGAGAAAGGAGGTTGTTCGCCTTAATATGGCTGAGAAGCTTGAAGTAGGGTGTGTTTTTTACTGGGTGCGACTTCTTCACCAGTGGTTTTCTCAACCTGTTACATCAAATACATAATTCTGACTACACTAACCAACAATTAATATTACTCCAGCACCAAATTCCTCTCAAACCAGAAGTAAATACAAAATTGTATAACATACCTCATCAGGCTGAAGAGTTGTTGATGATGGAACAAGAGGTTGTTCGCCTGATGGATGAGAAGCTTGTTCGTATCCCTGGATATTAGTTTGAACATTTGACGGAGGAGCTGGATTTGAAACTTCTACACGAATTTTACAAGTCGGTGAAGGGGAAGCAGGAGGTTGTTCGCCTAAATATGGTTGAGAAGCTTGAACAACATTTTCTTTCATGTCTCTTATAACAATATCTTTTTCCTTAAGCTTTTTTGTCAATCTTCTAATTTCTTTGCGAAGAGCCTCATTTTCCTTCGTAAGCTACATAAATGTTATCACCAACATTATAGAAATGTACAAGAAAGTAAGAGTGTTTAAATTATAGAGATGTACAAGAAAGTTAGAGTGTTTAAGCTCATGAAAACAAAACCTTCTTATTTTCAATGTGTATAATCTTATCCATCTTCACAGCTTTTGGTTGAGTAACACCATGCTCTGAGTCAAGAATCTATAAAGATAGATTGTGGTTAACATAATTGAAAATTTTAAGAAAATTAGAGCTTTAAAGCTTCATAATAAAAATACCTAATGGATCTCAACGTTTGGGACGCCATCCACGTTATCTTCAGTCATTGCATTTTCAAGTGGAGTTGCACCTTCCTCCAAGTCAACAACCTACAAAGATATATTGTGATCAATATCATGGAAAAAACAAGGAAATTAGCACTTTTACGCTTCACAATAGCAATACCTCTTTTGACTCAATGTAAGGAGGGAGTCCTTTTGAAATCCAATCAAACTCTTTGAAATACTTATACAACTTTCGAATATCCCATTTCAAGTACATGGGATCTCCAGAAAAACAGACCGGTTCAACAATTGAAGTCTTCTCGCACACCAATATCTATAATGAAATATTGAGAGAAAGCGTTATTATAAGATAATATATATAAAATATTGACAGAAAAAGACATACGGGCAATAGAGTCGAAAAGCCTCCGATCCCAGTTGCAGCTTTGGACTTTAAACATTTCTTCAGAATTTTTATAATGAATTTGCTCCAATTGAAGGTTTTGATCTTCTCCAAATCATTGAAGTACTCAAAGTCCTTCCTGGGAACATTATCTTTGGACGGCGGATCAAATATAGTAGCCACTAAATAGCAGCAGGCTAACCTTGTAAATTTTGCTATGTGATCTTCACTGTCCTTAATTTTCTCCATCTCAACATAAATGTCCTTCAAGCTTGTCCTCTTCTTTCCCAAGAAGAAGTCTTTTTTATACCATGCCACATCACCACTTCGGCACTTCTGAACGTTCTCGACTCCATCCTGAATACCAATTATTGATTGGACATCCTTCTCCTTAATGCTGAAACTGTGTCCAAAAATATTAAATTTGACGGAGGAGCTGGATTTGAAACTTCTACATGAATTTCACAAGTCGGTGAAGGAGAAGCAAGAGGTTGTTCGCCTAAATATGGCTGAGAAGCTTGAAGTAGGGTGTGTTTTTTATTGGGTGCGACTTCTACACCAGTGGTTTCTCAACCTGTTACATCAAATACATAATCCTGACTACAGTAACACTAACAATTAATATTATTCCAGCACCAAATTCCTCTCAAACCAGAAATAAATACAAAATTGTATAACATGGCTCATCAGGCTGAAGAGTTGTTGATGATGGAACAAGAGGTTGTTCGCCTGGTGGATTGAGAAGCTTGTTCGTATCCCTGGACATTTGTTTGAACATTTGACGGAGGAGCTGGATTTGAAACTTCTACACGAATTTCACAAGTCGGTGAAGGGGAAGCAGGAGGTTGTTCGCCTAAATATGGTTGAGAAGCTTGAACAACATTTTCTTTCATGTCTCTTATAACAATATCTTTTTCCTTAAGCTTTTTTGTCAGTCTTCTAATTTCCTTGCGAAGAGCCTCATTTTCCTTCGTAAGCTACATAAATGTTATCACCAACATTATAGAAATGTACAAGAAAATAAGAGTGTTTAAATTATAGAGATGTACAGAAAAGTTAGAGTGTTTAAGCTCATGAAAACAAAACCTTCGTATTTTCAATGTGTATAATCTTATCCATCTTCACAGCTTTTAGTTGAGTAACACCATGCTCTGAGTCAAGAATCTATAAAGATAGATTGTGGTTAACATAATTGAAATTTTTAAGAAAATTAGAGCTTTAAAGCTTCTTAATAAAAATACCTGATGGATCTCAACGTTTGGGACGCCATCCACATTATCTTCAGTCATTGCATTTTCAAGTGGAGTTGCACCTTCCTCCAAGTCAACAACCTACAAAGATATATTGTGATCAATATCATGGAAAAAACAAGGAAATTAGCACTTTTACGCTTCACGATAGCAATACCTCTTTTGACTCAATGTAAGGAGGGAGTCCTTTTGAAATCCAATCAAACTCTTTGAAATACTTATACAACTTTCGAATATCCCATTTCAAGTACATGGGATCTCCAGAAAAACAGACCGGTTCAACCATTGAAGTCTTCTCGCACACCAATAGCTATAATGAAATATTGAGAGAAAGCGTTATTATAAGATAATATATATAAAATATTGATAGAAAAAGACATACGGGCAATAGAGTCGAAAAGCCTCCGATCCCAGTAGCAGCTTTGGACTTTAAACATTTCTTCAGAATTTTTACAATGAATTTGCTCCAATTGAAGGTTTTGATCTTCTCCAAATCATTGAAGTATTCAAAGTCCTTCCTGGGAACATTACCATTGGACGGCGGATCAAATATAGTAGCCACTAAATAGCAGCAGGCTAACCTTATAAATTTTGCTATGTGATCTTCACTGTCCTTAATTTTCTCCATCTCAACATAAATGTCCTTCATAGAGTAATGCTATCCGATCCAAGTATTGAGTATTTTTTTAGTACATCCTGAGTCTTTTATTGTTTTCGAAAGTCCAAATGGACTTAAAAAATAGTCCAAATGATGTATCTAGTAGGGCATCATGATGGAAATCCTGAATTATATCATGCAATTCGGCAATTGACTTTGAGAAAAAGCATCAATCTACAAATCAAATAACACGAAACATTCAGAAGTTATGATTCAAAAAATATACTTCAAAGCCTAAGCAACATACATTATCACAATGTGTAAACCAACAATACCATTTGTGACAACATGCCTCACAATAGTAATCACATTATTTAAATAACATTACGCATCACAATTCAAACATCAAATAATTATGCAACAAAACACCAACAAGACCAATTACAACATGATAATAGAGCACCATTTGTAACATAACCCGCATCATATGCAATACCAGTTGCCCCATTTGCTAAATCAAAATGCACGAAACCGCACTCACCATTTTTTTCCAGTAAATGTGCCATATCCATTCAGGACTTCAGATATCTGTAAATTCAAATATATACCATATAAATATGCAAATAAATACAACGAACAATGATGTGGATGGTTATATAAAATAGTGCGACAATACAAATAACACCAATTAAAACAACACGCACAATAACACTTAAAGGCAGCCATTTTGGCCTCACGTTACACAATATCATGAAAGCTTATGTATAAATAAACCATATGAATATTCAAATAAACGCAACATACAATGAAGTAAATAGTGCGACGAAACAAATAACACCAATTAAAACAACACGCACCAAAACACTATATCACCATTTGTCGCACAATATGCACCACAGTATCAATTGCACTATTTATACAATAATACGCACCACACGACTAACAATCGCGCTATTTATGCCCCATCACGCACGACTTACAAACGCACTATTTATGCTCCAATACGCACGACATACAATAGTACTATTTATGCCCCATCACGCATGACTTACAATCACACTAATTACGCTCCAATACCGATGACTAACAATCGCACTATTCATGCCCCATCTCGCACGACTTACAGTCGCACTAAGCAGATAAAATAAAAACTCACCTGGATCGAAGAGGCGTCGATTTCGGCGGATTTCGTCGATTTCGGCGGAGTTCGTCGATATTACGAAGTCAGATAGGGTTTTGAAAGAAACGCACCTTTTTATTCGTTTTATTTTGTTATTGATTTAATTTTAATTTGTTTTCAAGAATGTTATGGTGCGGCATCTGGTGCGATTTGTAGATAATGGTGCGATTATAGATGGTGCGATGGACCATCACGCACGACTTGAAATTGACTCGCGCGGGTCTATTTGATTGAACTAGGTGGTTTGGTCCACCTCTTCCTTTCTTCAAAAATCAGATTTTTTTATCTATCTCCTCTTTTGAAAACCCTAAACCTCAGAACTTCAAATCCTCATATCTCACTCAACTATTGTTCAAGTTTCAATCCGTTTGTTCCATTGATCTCCCATTGTCAAGAGCTTCCAATTGATACAAAATTGTGTATCAATTCAACTATTTGTCTAGAAATCCGAAATACACATCTTTAACACCACTCAACACCTCCATGGGGAAGGATAAGGAAATTGCAAGGAAGAGGACAACCAAAGCTCCAAGAAAGACGATGGACCTAAGTCTACTTGAGAAAGGCAAGGGAAAAGCTTCATCATCCAAAGACAAGGGTAAAGGCAAAGTCTCCGAGGTGCCACCACCACGCCCACCTCCACGGCGTACGAGGTTCTTGAGAAAGAAGAGAACGAGAGGGCAATTGTGGCGGTGCCCACCCAAGAACAACTTCCATATCCTTTCGGTGAGCCTTTATCTTTTGAGGATGATAATCATATTGCAAATTATGCTCGGTTGTCCACATTCAAGGTAAAGACTTCTGTTTATCCGGATATTCCTACATTAAAAAGACTTGGATTGTTAGGAAAAGTGCGTGAAATGCTAGAGCATAGCAATCTTGGTTATTTATTGAATAATGATCTGGGTACCTATGAGAGGTTAGTTTTGGAATTTATGTCTACATTCAAGGCCGAATGGGAGTATTGAAATGTAGACCTCTTAGCGGATGGCGGTAGAATTAGGTATGTGAAGTGTTGGAGGTTCATTTTGGGTGGAAGGGCATGGTTGCTAAATAGGAGGGAGTTCAATAGGATCATTGGTTAATGGAAGAACGGAGTTGTGTCTTACTCGGAAAGGGCTAGGAATATGTTTTGGAGTGCTATAACGAAGAAATCCTCATGTTTTGTGTCTCCTACACCAGCAAATATGATTGCTCTACCAGAGTGGAAGATTGTTCATCGGTTGATATCCTTAAACTTCCATATTCGGTTAGATGGGGGTCGGTATGTGAATACACAAGATCTTGATGTAATGAGATTGATTGATGAGGATAGGGGGTCGATGTGATGAACGCCTTCACCATCCAATTTGAGACGATTTTACAAGCCAAATGGAAGGGGCGTGCCTTGGGTGGAGGACCCATCATCACGCTCATCACAAAAAGTTTGGGTTTCCTCCTAGACCATGAAATTCCCCTACCGAAGAAAGCTCTCAATTTCAAGACTTTGACCAATATGCATATGATAGATAAGGACTTGAAATGGGCGGTGAGGGAGGTTGATCCAAAGAGGAACAAAGAGAGAGAGAAAAATCGTAAGGCGAGGAAGGGGATTTTTGAAGATGAGAATGAGGGTGGAGCGGTTGAAGGTGATAATGCGAATGAAGATGATGAGGATGAGGAGCAACTCCATGTTCCACCTTCACCTGGTTTTTCCCATCACCATGAACCTTCTTACGTGCCACCACCTCCTCCAACCGACCCATTCTCGATGCTCAACCCTTCTCAAGCTATGTGCCTCCACCAACGGATTATGGATATGGGCGTGGATATGATTCGATGATGGCTCGCTTCGACAAGATTGATAGATATAACACGTGGCAAGCGAGCACTCTTCACACCCTCTGCGCCCTAAACAACTACTCCGGTTGGGTGGATCCTCCTTCCCCATACAATCATTCTAACTACTATGAGCCGCAACCGCCTAGCCCTTTTGAGTACCAAGGGTCCGAAAGAGAACGAGAGGAGGAGAACGCGCATGTGGGAAATGAAGAAGAAGAGGAGGAAGAACAAGCTCCACAACCACCACCTCGACTCTCCAAGTTCTTTACAAGGAGGCACAAGAAGTGATTGAGATAAAGAGACGTAAAATCTTGATGGTTTTTGCATTAGATTTCCTTCTTTTGTGTTCAAACTCGTGACTTTGCTATCTTGTTTAAACTTTATGTTAGACTTTTGTTTAACTTATATTCTATGTTTTGAACTTTTTCATGTGTTGTTGTACTTAGATATGATTGTTTTGAGATAGTATTTAATGTGAAAAGTTGTTGGAAATTTGATTTTGGAATTGATCATTCGAAATGCAAACTATTTTTAGCAAGCTTTTTGTTGTTTCATGGCACCAAAAGTAGTGGAGCTACAAGTGAGGAAAGGTGATCCTTGTAGCCATATATCCTCCTAAAGGCATCACTCCAAGAAACAACACCATTTCTTGAAGAAAAAAGTGAAAGGCCATTTAGGTCTGCCCTCTTAATTTTCCTCCCTCGACTTCAAGGTCTGCATTCTGCTACTGCAGCCATCAGCTCATCAAAGTTGTCTGATTTAACGAGCAGTCTCTCAATCTGTTGTAACATGCATGTATCGTGAGATTATCGATCTGGTTAATGTTTATTTATTGATACATAGAGCCTCATGCCTAGTTGGACCACAAGATCAAAACCACGTATGGTTGAAAATGCTGCGTTTTAAGTTTTTAAAAGGAACTCGCTGTTTTAAACTGCATTTCAAAAATATTTCTGAAATTTTACATTTTACGTTTGATTTTATCTACGAACGTTTTGATACTGAGTAAAATAAGAATAAAATAGAAATGAAATGTTGTATAAAGTACCATTGCAGCCGAAAATGATCCGGACAACAAATATTTAACTAGTTGTGGATAGATAACATCTCCTTTTTGTGTCCTAACAACACCACATGTCTTACAACGTTGAGCTATTTTTGCACTTCTGCTACCTAAAGTTTCATCAGTCTCATAATCTTATTGACTTCGGTATTCGCTTTCTAGTCAATCATTTCATTATGAATGAGTGTTCTACCCGTAAGTCGCTTATATGTAGATTTCTGAATATATAAACAATCAGTGGAAGATGACTCAAAAAATCTGGGACCATTTGTTAGTGTGTGTCATGATAGTATACTCGATCGTACTGAAAATAGTCTACAAGCTATAAAAGAAAATCTTTGCATACCGCGAATGCATGACCAGTGACGGATACATGTAGTGTAACGGGGGCAAGCGCCCCCGACAATTTACTAATCGCTAATTTTTTTAAGTGTAGAACAATTCCCCCTACGGATTTGGATTTCATTCCTCCGATCTTTCGAAAAAAATCTATACTAAAATCACCTCAGTCAAATTTATTTCTAGATAAATGAAACGCAAAAAATTCTCGCATGTGCATGTCTTTGCTCTTATATTTACCTCATAAGTGTTTTGAGATCAATCATCTGTAAGTTGGATCATCATATCATGTTTGTATAACAAATTAGTCATAAATAGTAAAAAGGTAATGAAAGTGATACTAACAGCAACACATTATTTGAAAAGAAATTGGATGCCACTTATAAAGATCTCGACCAACGACAAAATAACTTTTCCATGTCATATTGGAGCAGGACGCCAATTCGTAACAACAAATTTGAACTCTCGAATGTGCACTCAAAAGTATTTTGAGATCAACCATCCATAAGTTGAACCATCATCTCATGTCTGTCTAACAAATTAATCATGAATAACAACAAGAGGCATAAACAAAATATAATAAGAGCAATACTAATAGCAAACACACTATTTGGACGGTTTGTTCCTTATTATTGATGGAAAGGAGCTGGATGCTACTTGTAAAAATCTTGACCGGCGACAATATAACTTTTCCATGTCATATTGGAGCAGGACGCCAATTTTTTATTATTATGATGGGTACATTACAAGCTCAACTCGAACATTACAATTCACTCTAGAAACTATACCATTATACGATCAATTTATTACATGACCTTCAATCGAAACTAATACCATTACAACCTTTGAAACCGAAACCATTACATAGGAAAGACTCCACCACATGAAGAGTAGGAAAGAAAATAGAAAAAATATTGGTGAGGCCATGGATGAAACCCATGACCTTTAGGTTGAGAGTTATGAAGACTCCTTGCCACCACTAGACGCCAATTCTGAACAACAGATTTGAACTCGACAATGACCATATTTTTCTTTTTTACAAAATAGAAATTCCCTGATTTTTAGACATTGGGTTAATATTTTTTTTAACTGACAAAACTGATGATGTTATAAATATTAGATGCTGCTGTTATTTTCACACTCAATAAATATCAGTTACAAACCATAAGAGAGATTAATCTGAATATGAATTCAAGTCCCAACAGAACGTAATGAAAATGCTTAACAACATTTTCACGCATTTGCTTTGATGTTGAACCTGTAATTGCTGCTGCTGGTGAAGCGGCAAAGGTTGACAAAAGCTTTAGTAGTTAGTGTGGCACAATAATTTACAAGTGTATACACCTAGGCAGGCTCACTTTTTCCTCGTGTATCGGGTAATCTGATTGTGATCAAGGGCGTTTTCCCAGCACCTATGGAATTAATAACTCGTACATCACCTATGGAATTAATAACTCGTACGTCACCTCTTTCTGCTGTAGTAGCCTTCATTGCCACTCTGATGGTGAGGCTTGTAATAAAATCGTCCACCCCTCCCACCAGATCCCTCCCAAGTGCTGCCTCTGTGAAAGCCTCTGACGTTGCTGGGTTGAATGAAGCCCTGTCCCTGACCTCCAAGTCCACTCATTTCCTCTTCTTCCCTTTCATTGTATTCTAATACCAATCGCTTGATGTCTTGTTTCTCCTCAAGTTCAGCTGCCTCTAGCTGTTTGGAGCTTTGGACTAGCGAGCAATCCCGAGGAATGAACATTTGTCTTGTCTGATTCTTATTACCTCGTTTTACAAGAACTTTTACTTGCACCCCCTTGTTATCTCCATATTCTTCATCTAGTCCTTCATCACCACTTTCCACCTCAGGATTCCTTCCATGTTGATCTTTGGCAGACCCCTCAAACAAGTTCATCGGTATCATCATGTTAGATGTGGGGCGTGTACGCATGTCTTGCCTGCGAGATTCTAGGCTCTCCTGCATAAAATCCACAGATTTAACACGATGAGGTACAATCAACTTAAACGTCATTGCCAACCAAACATCTTCCTTCGAACTGACATTATTACTACCCAAATCTAACATGCAGTTAAAACTCAAAAAAGATAGTCATGGAAAACACAACTGTGGATCCTTGCCTGTAATATAGATTTCAGCTGTTGCTCGAACTCGGCTTCTTCTAAGGGATCCACATCTGCTACCTTCTGCCTCACACGAACAGCTCCATCATCATCTGAAACAGCTGGCCCACCATCATCTGCACCATCCTCACTGTTACTTTCATGTTGATCAGACTCTTCATCTGCGGGGTCGATGACGCTACTCTCACTTTCACTATCCCCACCTGCATCTTCATGGACCTTCCCGTTTTCGCTGATTCCGTTTGCGTCATTCTTCCCATTCAGCAACATAGCCTTAGAATTGGACCTACCTGACCTCTTTTCACCATCAAAGCTTTTAGCGTTGCTTGTTTTCTCATTTGACGATGCACGTTCACTCTCCTCAAAATTTACTAAAGCTGCATCAACCTCTTCTAGGGATGTATGACGCGTCATGTTCGGGCGCAAAGCCGCAAATAGGTCCTGTAACATGACTAACGTGAGTACTAAAATCACTTCACGAAACTCAGTATACAAAGAGGATTTAAGATCATTGTACTCTACTCTCATAGCTACCTGATATGTAATAACTCGCAACCATAATTGTATTACATGAATTTTCATTTCTCCGCCAACCAGCACAACCGTAATTCGGCAACCAGATTCAAGCACATTCTATTTTGATTTTACAATTATAACAAAGGTAACTCCAGCCGCATTTCAATTGCTTAACAAAAGGTTTTCATAATCAAACTTTCGCCAATAGGTGTCACGACTCAAAATGCTTACTGCATTCAATTTGCTTGAATAATCTAGAAACTATGTTAAAAACAATATATTTCCAGTTTTGTATTCATCTAAAAACCAAAGATGCAAGTGATTCAGCTAAAAACTACATCTAAATGATCATCTATGGAGGTGCAATAAAGAAACAGCAACAAATAAAAAGGAGTCAAACAACTGGCCTGCAAATCAAACTCGATGTCAAGTGGAATAGCTCCTTTGCTGATGATATATCTCTGGAAGTATAACATGAAACGATCCAGTTTCCTCTTAGCCGAGCCTCGACTAAAGTATTGTCCACATGTCTGGAGAAGCGTGATAACCATTCGGATACGAAAAAAGTCTTCTGGTGGATCAAGCATGTCTTGCTGGAAACAAAAACATTGGAAAGCTAAGTTCCACCTATAATCGTATGTGTTTGAGTGACTACATTTGTTAACTATGACACAAGTGAAACATCACTATTTATCATGTGCACAAACTTACCTCCTTTAGGAATGACATAGGACATATAAAACATCAATTACGTACCTCAGTCGTTCCATGTCCAAAAACAAGTAGTAAATACAGGGTCTCGAATATGACAGAAGAATCTGCAAGCTCAAAGTTGTATAGCTCCCCTAAATATCTCATATGAGCAATGCGCCTTTGTTGCATGCCATACTCATTTAGTTCCAATCCCACCCTGATTTCCTCCAAAACCTGAGAGTAGAAATATCACTAGTATTATTATTTATACGTGAAACTAGTAGAATGAAATTTGAGACTTGGTCGCACTACATAATGAAAAGATAATTGAAACCAAATCTCCTTAAATGCTTATCTTCTTTTAAAATATAGGCGGGAAAATTAACCTCATCCACAACACTGACACCAAATTCATCATGGTACCGACTTAAACCAGCCGTTAGCAAAGCAATCAAATGTATCTGCCCATACTTTCCTTTGTGAACCTTCATAAAGCACTTTAGAAGAAACCCCTCACATTCGTCCCAGGGTAATTTGCGAAGCTGTCGTAACACTTGGTCCATGGTTGTCTTGTCAAGATCCGTGAAAAGTAATTTCCGAATGTACTGCACCAATTACAAAATAAGTTGTTCATTAGACTTCTTAAACATCCACATCAACTTACTATAAGAAATACCTGATGCAATGGCGGGCGAACTTTGGAGACTCTTGCTGACCTTTCCGGCGGTTTGCACAAATAATAGGCATTTTCAACTAGGGTGCTATGACGAGGGTCCAAATTTTTTACATTTTTCAATCGCATCAAAGTACCCAACATGTTTGCCATGCGCAATGACGTCTCAGGAGATCGGTATAAAAAACGACCACATGTCTCAAGTAGATTGCAAGCGACATCAATGTTGTGATGAGTGAAATCATCCAAACAAGCCTGGTTGGAAATGACAAAAAACTCAATCGGAAGGTGCTAACTTTATGAAAACAAATAAATTTTGGTAGATCAGTAATAATATTTTATTGATCATGATATAATATTTCATTTTCAGGATTTCTACTTTGCAGCAAAATATAATTCGTTTTCAGGATTTATTAGAGTACTAAAAAGGTAGTAAAATTTGATTCCACAAGGCATTTTTATATAGATGTAGACATACGGAAAAGGAAATAATAAATGGAGTCTTATAGTCCTGGGTCAGGGTGACGTTTTTATACTGTCAAGAAATTTTGATGAGCCAACCGAGATATCAAACAGAAAATGCCCGCCAAACACTGGACCAGACTTTAAATTTGAAATTAATTTTAAGATATATTTTCAAAGCTAATTTCATCTTAAAACAAGTATCTTCTAACATATGGCAAGCAAAAAATTACCAAGCTGGGTCTAATCTATTTGAGCAAGAACTCACTTTCAAGCAACTGAAAACAAGGCCAGGTGGAGCTACTTTGAACTTGCACAGTTCTCCAATGAACCTGATATTTCTGATTTTTGTTTCAATATTCATCTGATCCTGTAACATCCAACACATACATTTATTGAAGAGAAATACATACAAAGTGAACTTTGTTTTAATTAGAAACACTAGAGGAGAATATGAAAAATAAGGGAGAACAGAAAAATATAAACATTCTTGAGCTCATACTGACCTTCTTATTTATCAAGAAGTTGAACTCTTCTTCCAACATTTGCACGAGCACAGAGGAAATATCCTTTATACAAGTCGATAATGTGGCAACCATGCGCGAGTAATATGGCAATAGTTCAAGTGATGTTCTTGGGACATTGAACAGTGCTCTCACAAGCTTCTTACGGCTCGCCTTTGAGTTCAGATAGCAAAATTCAACCTGAATAGTCAAATGTCACACATACATCCTTACAGACATAACAAAAGACTTTTTTGTGACATATATGAAATACACTATCTATGCATCTTTACCGTTAGCTGATCAATGAGATCGCGGCTGACACATCCAGGAAGCCTCTGCAAAAGACCATCCAAACTTGTTCCCTCAAGAACTTTTGTCTTATCCTTCTCAACATCTCCTTTACGATGGGTTTCATTGTCCTTTGTTTTCTCTTTTTCCTTACTGCTCTGTTTTTCTTCCTTTTCTTTATCTTTCTCTTTCTCTTTGTTTTTTCCATCATGAACAGTGACTATATCTGGAGGGGCATCTGATGAAATTTGAGATGTCATTTGGCCTTGATCAGAATCTGCTGCTATACCCTAACAAATGAAGTTCTGGTCAATTAGCATCAATTATACAGTCTGCATGCAACGAGCAATAAAAATACATACACAGTTTGTAAAATTAATGCGAACATGATCCCACTGAGTTGTAAGTACACAAAAATGGTGACTGGTTAAAACCACATATATAAACCACACACACAATCATGAACATATTTGTGAATAAGGAACCAAAAACAGCCAAAGACAAACAATTATACTCCTTCAAAGGCACTATCGCCCGATACTAAACAGTATACTATATGGCAATAGACAAGTCTTGTCAGTTACTAGGATTACTGACAAAATGATGCTAACGATGACAGGTCAAAATAATTTAAACCTGAGAAAATAAAATAAATAAACAACGGAGGACAAGCTGCAGGTTTCAAAGAGGAGACAACAAAGCGATACAAAGCTGTCCACCATAATCAACCACTTTGACGATGGGAAGATGTTATAAACCTCAATTATCTAATTCCGCCTAACACCTTTTTAATACTCTATACATAAATATATTCGTTAAATACTCACATTAATATTATCTTGGGCCTTGGCAGATTGTTCATTCACCTTGGATTCTGCCTCCCCCAAAAGAACAGCAGGAACAAATGCTCTGCAACGCAGCCATTTTACATATACACCTTAATCAAACAAAAAGTCAAACACAAATAAAGTCTAGATATAAAAACCTGAGATCTGGTAAAGATTCATAAAAAGCTTTGGTATCATCATCATCCCAGATGGGTTCCGGGCCGCTGGGATCTTTGACAACGACAGGGGAAGATCCATCTTCACCCATTGCGACCCTAGTTGTGTGGCTATCCTCAGGCATCACTGGAGGTTGCATATCAAGCGCTTCTGCTAAGCTACAAAAACAAATCAAAATGAAGAATCAAAACTTTCAAGAAACACTGAAATTTACGGGTGAAAATGTTACAGGTAAAATATAGAGATAATAACATTTTTAACAGAATAAGCATACGTATAAGACTAAAATATGGAGATAATAACATTTTGATCACAGTAAACAATAAACAATAAGCATGTTTATAAGACAAAAATATAGAGATAATAACATTTTGATCACGGTAAACAATAAGCATATGTATAAGACTAATCAGTCATCTGTTAAAAAAAGCTGTTTTTCAGACTTACGATGAGACGCTACGATACAGTTGATCATATGATTTTCGATGTTTCTCATATGATGAGGCCGCATCGTCATTGAGCTCTCCTTTAGCATTCAAGATTTTTGCATTCTCATGCTCCATTTGGCGAAGGGCCTACAGATATGAATGTTCAGGAATAAGTTAACGAAAAAACAAATTAAAATACAGACAGTGAATTGAAATATCATGATCAAAGACTGGAAGTAGGCTGGTGTAGGACGAGGAACCTTACAGAATGATCAGAATGAAGCAATTCAACCACCGCATCAAAATAAGTAAGAAACCCTTTCCTGATTAATTTCTTCTGCTCAGATGTGACACTAAGCGCTTTAAAAAACTGAAATGAAACACAGAAGCAAATGAGTGCATATATATAGACGACCGATTCAGTCACGGCCAAAACAAATGAAAGGTTTGTAGTGCTGATAAGATTGAGGATGGAAAACCCCACAATGCGAAATTCACAAATCCAACAGATCAGGTCGAAACTTAATAATGGCATTGTATATATCCATCCAAACAATGTAGAGAAAGAAATATTCTGCCTATTCAGTGAGTGGAAGCTTACGAGCAAGGAAAAACTTCAAGTTAAACTTAAAATAGCTAATTTCATGCCAAGTGAAAAGTTAAAATATGCATATAATATGAGTTCAGTAATTGCATATGAGGTGAAAGATTTGAATAACACAAGCACCTCTTCATGAACTTCTTGTCCTGACGAGGGAAGACCGAGGAAAATTCTCCCTTGCCTGGCAAAACTTGCAAGAAGTGACAAATTTGTTTGAGTTGTATCTCGGTCTCGAAAGTGCTCTGGGCTTGTAAGATCCTTGATTATATTGTTAAAAATACTGCTATCTTCGATAACTCCTACAAAGAAAAGTTCCACCAGTAGCTTCAGCGTGCTTCTTTTCTTCATCGCTTTCGAGGTCTTGTCAGATTCTACTTCTTCAACTGATTTGCCATGAGCGAACACTTTTAAAAGACCCTGAACTAGTGTTGGCGAGAAGTCTACATATCTTTGGTGAAGCAATGAGCAAATCTGCCAAAAAAATTCTCCGTAAGATTTTGTAATATCACAGACGCAATTGTTGAACAAAAAGATCAACCAATTATCTCGATAATACACAGGCAGCCACTAGAAAAGGGGATTGGTAACAAAAGCAGAACATCCACCAAGAGAAGCTGAGTTGCAGTCGACTGCACAGCTTCAATTTCTAAATGTATGGAGTTAAGAATACAAAGACATTTGTCCTGGCGTAAAACCAACCGTCGTCTGTTAACTGCTAAGGATAAGCCATAAATTGAGAACTAAGGCAAAAATAGGAAGGTGTGAAATCTCTAGCCTGGACTGATGCGGCTATGAAACGTCTGAAAATGTATAGTCAATTTAAGATACTGATGAGGAGCTATGACTTTTTTAAACTAAAAGTACCTGAATGGCTGCTTGGATGTCGGCAGATTTCAGTTTTGCCTCGCATATAGCAGCCACTGCTTCACTGACAAATTTACTCAGGTTCACCCCCTTTAACTCATCCAACAAACCATCTTTCTGTTCTTCATTTATTTGTTTGAGCTTTTTTATCATTGCTGTGTTCCGCTTAATGCTAGAATCGAGACTCCTAAGAAATCCTGCATCTGAAACAAAGGCAATGCTTGATATTTTTCTGAGATAGGGCATCCAGTTATCAACCCCAGTATTAATCCAGTTATCAACCCCCATTATTAATCCAGTCATCAACCCCCAATGTTAATCTTCGAAAGTATTGTTTGTTAATATGAATCCAAACAAAAAAGAGAAATCATAGATCACCAACCAGGTCTTTCAGGATTCAGATTGCTCTTTCGAAGAGCCAACTTTGCTTCCGTTGATTTCTTGATCTCCTCATAACGAGCAATAGCTTCCTGAATATTAAACAGTAATAAAAACACATCAACGAAAGCGGTCACCTTTTCTTCAGGAACAATTACATCATTGTCACTGCTAACTGATTACCAAAGTGACCATATCCAAACATAAAAGGTGGAAAAAAAACATACACCTATAACTTAAGACTTCTACAAAAATCCATAAGTAACTATTCATTTGACTCAGGAGGCTACAACCATGACATATACAATCACCTCATTATCCTTCTTGCCACTTGTTTCACTCCTACCATGAGATTCTTCTTCAGGCTGATCCATCATTAACTGATTCCAACCAAAAGGAACAAAAATAAGCACAATTATCGAACTCAGTAGGAAAAAAACAGTGATCCCTAATTTGGAATCAACGCAAGCTAACAAAGCATACAACTACATGAAAAACAGTAAAATATCACTTAAATCATGAAAGTAGCTACCTTGAATTCAAACCCTATCCCAAACAGGACCCAAAAAAACGAGACCTAAAAAATTTGTATGTATAATACACCCAAAAACTTCAATTTCAAAACTGAATCGGCTATCAAAGCATACGGCGGCGGTTTAAACATCAGAAATTAGTACAAGGGATTTATCAATTTAAATTTAAGCAACGCTAATCATAATTACCTGAGAGAGTATGTTCGCCTCGGCCGCCTCTTCGTATTAGGATTCCATCCGTAGCTAAACACTTCTGGATTTCGTCTTCGGGTGCGTTTTTGATATTCAATGCGATTATTAAGGATTGATTGTATAAGAGGAGGCTGCGGCGTCGATGAAAACTAGGGTTTCTAACGAGAGATGAAAAAAAGTAGATGAAGGGGAGTTGTGAAAAGATGTCTTGCTTTCAGTTCCACTAATTAATTAATTACATTTGATTTATATATTTTCCTTAATTTCTCATTAACGTTCCATTATTTTCAGAACATCATCGATAACAAAAGATAAAATTTGTTCACTTAAATTATTCACACGTATCCTTTCATTCCTTTCGGAAGTCTTGCACTACTCTAAATACTACTCCCTCCGTCCCATTATGAGTGTCTCATTTCCTTTTTGGATGTCCCAAAATGATCTTCCCATTTCCTAAAATAGAAACTTTTTTACCTATACATTTACACTCTCTTTCATACTTTTTATCCCACTCATTCTCTTTCTTACTTTTTATCTCACATTTTTCAATTTTCTTAAAAACCGTGAAAGTCTTCAAATGGGTCACTCAAATTGGGACGGAGGGAGTAGCTATCAATGTACAGTCTAGCCTATATATTTAACTTAATGTATTTAAATGTTTCGTGAAAAACATATTATATAGTTTATATTATACATCTTGCTTAGTGGACAAAGTTTGAAATTGCTAGAGATAAACGGATACTATTATCATAAAAGAGAGCTAAGTGAAGATTTTCGAATATTTTTAATCAACCCAACCCGAAACTTCTGAATTATTATTCCTCCATATACGTCAAATCTCCCTATTAAGACTTACACTAAACCTAAGAAGATCAAGCATAAGCATAGAAAGGTAAAGCTTGCTGTTTTGCAGTTTTATAAAGGTGGATGATTCTGGAAAGGTGCAGAGGTTGAGGAAAGAGTCGGCTTTTAATGCTGAGTGTGGTGCTGGGACTTTTATGGCGAATCATTTTGATCGACACTACTGTGGGAAGTGTGGGTTGACCTATGTGTTCAAGGCTGCTGATGAATAATGAGCAATGTTTGATCGACAAGTTGGCTTTTTTATTCAATTAGAAGTTTCAATTCTGGATAGTTGGATGTTGATGTTATAAATTCCTGAACTTTTTGGGATAAATTTGGTTCAGGTTTTGATCAAGATTTTTTATGCTTAGAATTTTGTTTCGTTTCATTTTTGAAATTGATAACTTTGTAGTTTATTATATTCATCCTCTGCAGCAAAGAGGTACTACAATGTTTGAATTGGTTACCAAATTTAGTCTCCGGCAAGCCATTTTATTTGCTGAATGCTTTCAACATATTGACTTTTTTAAAGGAATGAACTTTGTTGTTTACAATGAGTGTTGTTTTGTGCGACGCTGACCTCATAGCGACTATCTGTGATTGTTTGCCACAATTAGTATGTTTGCGTAGATAATCAGTGAGGAAATCTGTGTTATTACCTTGATAATACACTGAGTTTTTACATCCTTTTATAGAGGTACATCACTCCTAAAATAGTGTCACAATAACTCTCATACATGCATATTTAGCTATACTAAATTAGTCGCCTCCCTATTCTTGCATCGTCTTTATTTCTTGGATTTTGACTGATGATGTTTCCAACACTCCCCCTCGATCGGAACTACATTCCATGAGGTTCAGATCGTTCGAGAAACGGTTGAGAGACTGGCGGGTTACTGATTTTGTGAAAATGTCGGCCAGTTGGTCGTCAGACGCTATATACCTGACGTCCAGTGCTCCTCTAGATACCATTTCCCGAACAAAATGGAAATCAATTTCGATGTGTTTAGTACGGGCATGAAAGACCGGATTGGCAGTTAGATATGTAGCTCCTAAGTTGTCGCACCATAATATTGGGGGCTGTTTTTGACGGATTCCGAGTTCTTTCAAAATACTTTGTACCCAAATAGCTTCAGCGGTTCCATTCGCTAAAGCTTTATACTCTGCTTCAGTGCTTGACCTGGATACCGTGGGCTGCTTCTTAGCGCTCCATGAGATTAAATTCGGTCCAAGATAAATAGCGAAACCACCGGTGGAGCAGCGATCGTCCGGACAGTCAGCCCAGTCGGCATCAGTGAAGATGCTGATGCGGGTTAAAGGAGACTTCCTGAACATTAATCCGAAATTTGCCGTACCTTTGATATAGCGAAGAATCCTTTTAACAGCTTCCCAGTGAGTATTCGACGGTTTGGACAGATATTGGCAGACTTTATTCACCGCAAATGAGAGGTCTGGTCGTGTGAGAGTGAGGTATTGGAGCCCTCCGACTACACTGCGGTATCGAGAAGCATCTTCACAGTTGAGTGGCTGACCACTGTCTTTGGCAATTTTGTCAGTTACGGACATGGGAGTGGAGGCATGTTTGCAATTCTCCATTGAAGACTTGTGTAAAAGATCCATGGCGTATCTGGTCTGAGAGAGACATACTCCCCCTGAATTGGAAAACACCTCCATTCCCAAGAAATATGACAGACACCCGAAATCTTTAATTGGAAATGTTGCTGCTAAAGAATGAATCAGCCGTCTTACCGTATCATTGTCGGATCCTGTTATGATTATATCGTCGACGTAGACGAGCATAAACATTGTAACACCACGCTGCTGGTAGATGAAGAGAGACGTATCTGCCAATGATGATATGAAACCAAGTTGATGAAGCCGTGAACTGAGACGGCCATACCAGGCACGGGGAGACTGTTTAAGTCCATATATTGATCTTTATAGTTTGCAGACATGAGTTGGGAAGCGAGGGTGTTCAAAACCTGGAGGTTGGGCCATGTATATCTCTTCTGAAAGATGTCCATGGAGGAAAGCATTGTTGACGTCAAGCTGGCGCAGGCCCCATCCGTGACTGATGGCTACAGAGAGGACGATGCGGATCGTTGCGGGCTTGACAACGGGACTGAATGTTTCTTCATAATCAATTCCATGCTTCTGAGTGAATCCGCGGGCGACTAATCGAGCCTTGTACTTGTCAATTGATCCATCAGGATGATGCTTGAGTTTAAAAATCCATTTGCTACTTACGATGTTTGTGTTCGGCGGACGGGGAACTAATACCCAGGTTTGTGTTTTGCAGAGAGCAGAGTACTCCTTTTCATGGCGTGATGCCAAGCCGGATTTGATAGGGCTGAGCGAAAGGAGACTGGGGTGGCGAGGAAAGCACGTCTCGTCGGATCGTATCGAACTGTCCCGTCGGAAAATTGTTTCGGGCGATGCACTCCTGTTTTCGATCTGGTCTGGATGTTTTGGGATGGAGAGGTAGGTATTTGTGTCGGTGGTGGGCCTGCATGTATTGTGGGTTGAGTGGACGGTGGTTGGGTAGTATTTGTGGTAGGCTGGTTTGAAGTTGGATGGGCTGTATCATTGGTGGGCTCGGTAGAAGCCATGTTGGTGGTATCCTCGTGAGAATGAGTGGTGTAAGGAGTGGCGGGCTGGGCTGGCGCGTTTTCTTCCAAAGTGTGTGCTGAAGTCAATTGAGGAGATGGGCCTGTAGAGATGTTGTGAAGTGGGCCAGCCGTGTGTTGAGGGTAGACAACCTGTAGAGGAAAAACAAGCTCACGAGATTCATTAGTAACATTAGGAGACAGAGTAGATATATTACGCATGGAGGAATCCTGAATATCTGGCTCATTATTAGGGTAAGAAGTCAGGGAATGAATATCGGGGTTTGAGTAGGGTTGATCGGAGGATTGAAAAGGGAATTTTGTCTCATCAAATATTACATCTCGAGAGATAAAAATGCGTCCGGAACGTTTGTCAAGGCATTTATAACCTTTATGTGAGGCACTGTATCCCAGGAATACACACATTGTAGAGCGGAAGTCGAGTTTGTGTGCGTTGTAAGGACGTAAATGTGGCCAACAAGCACAACCGAAAGAGCGGAGAAAGGAATAGTCGGGTGAAGTGTGGAATAGGCGTTCGAAGGGAGTTTTGTTGTCGATGACAGGACTGGGCATTCTGTTGATCAGAAAACATGCTGTGGCAAAGGCTTCGTCCCAGAAGCGAAGAGGTAAGGACGAGTGTGCAAGGAGGGCTAATCCGGTTTCTACGAGATGGCGATGTTTCCGTTCCGCGATGCCATTTTGTGGTGATGTGTATGGACAAGACACTCGATGGGTAATTCCTGTGCGTTGAAAGAATTGATGAAGACGAGAATATTCACCGCCTCCATCAGATGGACTGCGCGGATTTTGGTGTTTAAGAGACGTTCCACATGATTTTGAAATGAATAAAAAACGGACTCGACTTCGGATTTGGATTTAATGAGATATAGCCAACAAAATCGGCTGTAGTCGTCAATGAAACTAACATAGTAACGAAAACCACCAGAGGAAATTTGTGCGGGACCCCAAACATCTGTATGAATTAAAACAAGTGGAGAAGTCGTAACACGATGTGAGTTTGGATAGGCTAATTTATGACTTTTAGCACGTTGACATGAATCACAAATTGAAAGCTGTGAGTAAGGAGACAAACAAGGAAGGGAATGCTTTGAAATAATATGACGAACTACTCTGTGTGAAGGGTGACCAAGTCTGTGGTGCCAAATTGAAGAGGAAACTTTGATAGTTGAAGCTGCAACTTTGCTGTGGAACGCTGTGGCTTGTGAAATTGGATAGAGACCATTGTGAGAATTACCGCGAAGTCTGATTTGCTTCGTGACCTTGTCCTTTAACACAAAATGATCAGGATGAAACTCAATGAAAGCATTGTTATCAGAAACTAAACGGTTAACTGAGACCAAATTTTTGTTAATGGATGGAACGTGCAGAGTATTTCTAAGAATCAAAGACTTGTTTGAGCCAGATAAAAAGGAAGTACCGACATGCGTAATACACATACCTGCGCCATTTGCTACCTGAACCTGGTCCTTGCCGTCGTACGGGTCATGGATGGACAGCCGCGCCAGATCGCTTGTCAAGTGATCAGTAGCCCCTGAGTCCAAGTACCAGTTCGGATCTGATGTGGGCCGTCGATCGACAGTGTTGGCGCCATTTCGATTTCCAGATCCAGTGTCGCCGTCGGCTGGGTTGTGGAATTGGTTGTTGGATCTGGGATTGGAGGGGCGTCGGTCGCGATTTTGCTGCGAGCGACGTAACTAGCGAGCGACGTAACTAGCGAGCATCCGAGTTGGGTGTGCGAGAGACAGAGTTCGCGGAGGCGGTCCAGTCCGCCGTCTGGTGTTGGTCCTGCATAGATTCATAGGACAAGAGATAGGCATAAAAATCTGTAAGAGATACCGATTTGTTTGCCACTGTTAGTGAAGCGGCGAGAGGGCCGTATTGAGGGCCAAGGCCGGCCAGGACATAATCGATCAATTCATCATCGCTCAATGGGCTGCCTATTAGAGCCATTGTGTCTGCCAATGATTTCATTCGCCTAAAGTATTCTGCCGTCGAAGAGTCTCGTTTGCGGAGTGTTTGCAACTGAAGTCTGGTGTGCCGGATTGTGGCTCGGTTTTGCGCAGCGAACATGTCGTGGACTGCTGCCCAGACTTGAGAGGAAGAGTAAGGCCGACCATTTGGGTGGCAATTTCTGGTGACATGGATGTGAGTAACGCACCAAGGACTCTTTGGTCCTGCTGCCACCAAGTGGCGTATTCTGGATTAGTGATTGCACGGGCTGTTGAGCCTTCTCCTACGGTGATTGTCTTCTCGGGTGCAGGGATGGTTCCGTCGAGGTATCCGTGGAGGTTGAGCCCGGAGAGAATTGGAACGATAAGTGTCTTCCATAGAAGGAAGTTTGTTCCGTCAAGGCGCAAGAAATGTTGAGGAATGGGTGAGGAATATTGGGTAGCGGTGGGAGGGGATACAATGGCATCGAGGCTTTCGGATTTGTTTGCTACGGTTGAACTCATCTTGAAGATGGAAGAATGTGGATCAAGATATTGATTGGCCTGATACCAAGATAATCAGTGAGGAAATCTGTGTTATTACCTTGATAATACACTGAGTTTTTACATCCTTTTATAGAGGTACATCACTCCTAAAATAGTGTCACAATAACTCTCATACATGCATATTTAGCTATACTAAATTAGTCGCCTCCCTATTCTTGCATCGTCTTTATTTCTTGGATTTTGACTGATGATGTTTCCAACATGCGTAGCTGGAATGTATTTTGAAATAGTGTATTTGAAACTCTGCGGATTACAAGTGTGAGATCATCCTTTTATGTGCTTAGGAACCAGGGAGGGCCGAGGCTGATTTTGGCCGATTTGATGCAAGGACAGTTATAAAGAAGATATACATTAGCTTCGCAAAAAGTGAGATACCTATTGCGGCCAAAGACCAGGAAGTCTTGGACTTGGTAGACTCTTCTTCACCACTACCTCCTTGGCTTACAGAAGATGATATCACAGCATATGGAGATCTCTATAAGAAATCCGGGTTTCAAACTGCATTGCAAGTTCCCTACAGGTAATAATGACTTTAATTATAATTTCTTTCCGGAAAATACTCATTTGATATACTCATCATGTAAATAAAATCACCGTCTAAGTCCTCAAGGATGTCAGAAAATTCTTGACACCAATGATCGGTACATTTATTCCCATGATTCATCCAAATTTGTGATTTTGTAGGTCACTGGGCGAGATGTTTAACATTGCAGATCCAAGAGTTGACATTCCATCTTTGCTGATTCTTGGTGAAAAGGATTACTCCATGAAGTTTCCAGGGATGGAAGATTAACAAAACGTTAATCAACAAAACACTCTCACTTCTCAAAGTAGGTCACTGTCCGTACACAACGTTAATCAACGTTAATCAAAACATTCTTGCTGATTCTTTGTAGGTCACTGTCCGTACACAACGTTAATCAACAAAACACTCTCACTTCTCAAAGTAGGGTTCCCGGCACGTAACTACTCTTCACCTAACAGTTTGCAGGCCGGACACCTAGACCACACAGGAACGGCTCCGTTCTTCCGTAGCTTCGACACACGAAGCCTGCGCGACACCTCTCGGACTGATAGACTCCACGCAGCTCGACCGTAATGCAGGATCTTCGTCACACGAACAATCCCTATGCACCAATGCCCTTCCGACACATGGAACACACCCGATGACTCGCCTTCAACAAGCTCCGACACACGAAACTTGCAACGGTGTAAACGTTCAGATATAACACTGAATCCTGCTGTAAAATACTCTCTTTGAACGACCACAGTTCGTATTTGAGCTCTTGCACGTCTATTTATACCTGCTGGAAAACCTGCCAAAACTTGTGCTAAAAGTTAGGCAAAGTTTTCTTATCTGAAAAATTCAGATAATAACAAAGATTTAAATATATAAAAGATATTACTAAATATTCAAATATTTCTAAACAATAATATCTTTTAATATCTTATCTTTGTGCAGATATATTTGATTTCCAATTCATGATTATCTTATTTCTAAATATTAGGAAACTGCAGATAATCATTAATCAGAAAATCTGTTATTTGTGTCATGTCATGCTGACGTCAGCATTGCGTTGCTCAGGGAGCCTTCCCCCGCAGTTCCTTCCACCTGTTTTTCTGCACACTTAAAACAGAAGTCAGCTGAGTGTTTGTTCCCATCAAAACAGAAGTCAGCTGAGTGTTTGTTCCCATCAAAACTTATGGGAACCCAGTCACCAACACAAACATAAACCACAAAAGTAAATAGGGATGCTTCTTACCATTGAGAGGCCAATTCCCCGTGGGGGATAATTAGAACATTACATTGGCGACACCACATGAGACCACATGAGAGGGCTAATTGAAACGCAGTGATAAACAAAGACGGTGAGCAAAATCAAATTACAGGATGAAGTGTTAGGGATTGAGATGTTTTGAATTATGGTAGAAGTTGCGTCGGTTAGTCTGAGGTGGTTACATTATTTTGTTTTAAAATTATTTGTGAGAAAAAGGGTATTTTCGTAAACAAAATGTGGCTTCAATTTTGGTAACCGTCAATAGGGGCCTTCCCCTTTTATATATAGGAAAGATTAAGGTTGTGTTCACTTCGTTAGAATGGATCAATTTTGGTGGTTTGGAATGCTCGTTCTTAAAGAAATGAAAATATAATTTATTTGGTTGGACTAATTGAATGAAATGAGTCATTCATCAACCTTAGCTGCCTCATGCCTCTCTGGAACCCTAACTTCATTCAATTCAATTCAAGCCAAAATAAATAAAATCCAGTCCTCTCAAAATAGATGGTATAAGTCTATTCCCTCATTCATTTCTCTGGATCCATTTAAATAACTATGCATAACATCCTTCCCTCTATACATATTTATTCTACTCATATACTTTATTTGCTAATGGAAAGTGAACAAAAGATGGAATCATTATTCATTTCCTTAGCCAATTCCATTCATTTCTCATTTCATTCTTCCGTCAATTCCTTTCCATTCATGTGAAGTGAACATAGCATAAATGGTTCATACATTAAATTAATTTATTTAAGTATACGACTCATATTTATGCTTGACACATCAAATAAGACTAGTTATTAGATGCACAAAAATGTGAATGTCAGTTGATAAAATATATTGTACAATATTAACCACATTTATCAATTTATGTAATAACTAGTCCTCTTTGCACAGTCGAAACTGTGCATATTGAGTTGGAATGTAATAGACAGTCAACATAATTTGAAGATGAATTGAAGAATTTGTTGAACAATTTTATATTACTCTCACAAACTTCTGGAAAAAAATGCTTGAATATTATAAAAGACTGTTAAATCTTTTTTCTCAACATTAAAAACACTAAAATATGCCCTAAATCAAAAATACAAAAATCTCCGCTCCACATAATCATCAATATCCTCATTATTAACAAACCAAAAACACAAATTAAAGAAAAACCGCTCTGAAAAAACAAGCAAAATTGAGTTGAAGAATAAGAAAAACAAAACAAACATACAATGTAAATGAATGACGTGAGATGAAGCGGTTCGGTAAAAGATGATGTGGAAGCCACGCTCGGGGAGACGTAAAACGACGCTTGAGGAAGATGTGGAACGACGGTTGAAGAGATGCGACTCTCTTGTTTTAGAGTTTAATGTACGCTTATACCCTTTTATTTTTCATTAATTTGCATAAGGTTTATTTGTTTATGAAAGGGTAAATTTGGAAACCAAATTGTGGCTTCAATAACCGTCAATTAGGATGCTTGCATTTTAAATATAGTAGAGATTAGAAAAGTCAAGGATAATATGGGTATAAATAATTTGGCTTCAAAATAACCGTCAATACCAGGTCTTACGCTTTATATATAGGAAGATGTTAATTCATACGCTTTATCATTATTATTATTATGTTGAGGGTATATGGTCCAATTTTTAACATTCATAGTTTATGAACCTTACTGCTGAAACAAGTCCGAATACAACACAGAAGACATACATACAAGCAATCACTAATGGTTCAATAAATTATTCTACAAAGTTCAAAATAAAAAGAACGAATATTGTTACATTGCTTCCCGAATCTGAGATCATGATTATCTGTGTTGCAACACTCGAGCGACTTGAGATCTGTGAGTTGGTGAATTTTTAACTGAATTCAATCGAGACTTTAATTGGTCGTGTTAGGGCTTACCCCTACCCGACAAACCTTCTTTATGGTTTCTTTTTTGGAATGTAATAACAGCGTTTCTTGCAAGGTAGCATTAAAAAGTCGGCGACGCTTGTAGAAGTTTTCGATCTCGAAGTTTGGGGGTGTGTGATTTGGTCGAATTCGAAATGGCAAAATTTGATGCTAATTAGCCACTAACTGTTTTGTTTAGATAGTTTTAACTGTCCTAATATGCCCTTAAATTTGTGTTTGGAATTGTAATTTGACCCACTTTTAAAACCGTCGGATTGTACAGATGTAGTGCCTGGATACGTTTATAATTTATACCACATATATATTGTTTTACTTGATATCTACTTTTATACTTTTGTAAGGTTATCATTATTTTAATTTTAAAAATATTACTAAATATATATAATTTAATTAATGAATTATCGTTTTGATCCGAAAGACTTTCGCCTCACGCCTTTCGCCTATGATACTTTTCGTCTTTAATTACTATTCACTTCTTTCTCACTGATTACCTCCACAGGATTACGATTTTGCATAGTTGAAGAAACGATGGCTCAAATTTTTTCCAGTCTTATGCTCATACACCATCTTTCTCATTAATAGGACTCATATTTATAGCTTATTGTTGTATTGAAAACATGATTCTTTCACGGTGTGTTCACTTCGTCGGAATGGAATCACTTAGAATGGAATGAAAGAATGAATCTAAAATGAAACTATGTCCAAATTCATCATTCCATTCTCATGAAATGCATTCCATTCCGGCGAAGTGAACACACCAGGGTTTCTGGTTTGGATTAGCTGTTTGTGTTTTATTAAATTATGAGAGTACTGATTAGTATTTTTCAAAGTGAATTTTTGAAAATGAATTAAGAAGGCAATGATTTGCAGCTATCTTGAATCCTAATTATGTGGAGGTAATTATGATTAATGTTGTCAATTTTTTATTTATTCTCGGTGTTTTGAGTTTTATTTTGTTAGAAAATTGTTCGAAACAGATTTGAAAGAATTTGAATGTTGTCTACAGTGAAAGATATGATTAATATTTAAGAAAATTTTGCATTGTTAAAATTAAGGGATTATTGCCGAAAACCACCTCTTATAGGGCGTAATTGCCGAAAACCACCCCTTATACATTTTATTGCCGAAAACCACCCTTTGTTCGTCTGACTTTTGTTGACCGACACATTTTAACGAAAAACGTTCAATTAGTGTTAAATCTCCGTTAGATGGATTAATTAGGCATTAATTAGGTTAATTCAATTAATTAGGTTAATAAAATTAATTAGGTTAATAAAATTCAATTAATTCAACCCCAAATCTCAACAGGGATAATTGCCGAAAACCACCTCTTATAGGCCGTAATTGCTGAAAGCCACCCGTATCTCTAAATTCTCTGATCCTTTATCTTATTTTATACAATATTTCACACTTTTGTATTACTCCGTCTGTCTATCTAATCGACCAATTCAATGAGACTCGTTGTCCTTTATATATACGATAGATGTATATATATATATAGAGGTTGTATCATGTGGATCCTCTCAATTTGGGTTGGACTCGTGGATCCCCCTCTTGCACTCATTGATTGCATTTTTTGGACGCACCAGATTGTGCCAACGCATTAATGAAGCATGTGACTTGTACGTGTACATTTGTCATGTGCACACGTGATGTGCACATGACAAATGCACATACGTGGCGCAATCTGATGCATCCAAAAACTGCAATCAACGGATGCAAGAGGGGATCCACGAGTCCACCAAATTGAGAGGATCCACATGATACATCCTCTACATATATATATCCATCTATCGTATATATAAAGCACAAATAGTCTCATTTTACCCTTAACTTCTTTCATATTTACTTTATTTCAATCAAATATAGTAATTGTTGCACAAAGAGTCTAATATAGAATATTGTAATATATTTCAATCGATATGCAAATAATTGTGCATCAAACAACTAGGTTAACCACCCGTCGGAAATTATCGAAAACCACCTCTTATAGACCGTAATTGCCGAAAACCACCCCTTATAGGCCGTAACCTAATTAATTGAATTAACCTAATTAATTAACCTAATTAATGCCTAATTAATCCATCTAACGGAGATTTAACACTAATTGAACGTTTTCCGTTAAAATGTGTCGGTCAACAAAAGTCAGACGAACAAAGGGTGGTTTTCGACAATAAAGTGTATAAGGGGTGGTTTTCGGCAATTACGCCCTATAAGAGGTGGTTTTCGGCAATAATCCTTAAAAATTAAAGAACCATAAGTTCCATATGAACAACGGACAAACTAACTTTACACATTTGTGTGATTTTTTTAATTTAGTAATTTTGATGACGAATTTGGATGGCACTTTCATGGGCACATGATGTGGTTGGGGCGCCTGAAAGCTTTTAAGCAGAAATTTGGACAACTGAATAAGCAATTTCTCTATATGCTTCCAAATTATTATTAAATTGATAGTTGCACGATGTATTGATCATGTGACCGTCTTGTTTTGATCGGTGTAGTTGCACTTCTAATACTACAATAAACTAATTGTATGTATCTTGCATAATACGCCAGAATTACTCTTCTACGTCACATGCAAAAAGTCACGAAATTATGATATTAGCCGCACTGACAATTATATGACTCATAATTTGTCGCGTAAGATAAATTGCATAAGACCTATTGCGTAACTTTTATGTGACTAACATAAAATTAGTTTAGTCGCGTTTAACCTGCAATTTTTGTGACATATCATAAAGTTGTCGCACACGTACAAGTCAATTATGATTGTCATTTCTAGTGACGTGGTTATCAGTTGTTTCTTAAATTGGATAATATGTGTTTAAATGTCATTTCAAACTTGGTAATGAAACTTATAAAACGATAAAAAAGACTCAAACCTAATCAACAATTAAACAACTCAAACATGTTCATTTCCCAATTGCAAATACAAAGTCTCATAACAAATTCCACAAGAGGCTCATAACAATTAAATGTCACTATTCACACATCAAATCTCAAGCAAAGCTTGCCCTCCGAATCGTACTTTGTAACCCTAATATGAGTGTGAATATGATATTTATTATACATATATGATTGTACTTTCTTTAAAATATTAATATTTATATAATAAATTTGTTTAAAAATATTTATATTTATTTAGAATTCATTTAATACTCAATTTTTATGTATTTTTATTATATATATTATTTTTTAAAATACTCGATAAGAACTCGAACTCGGCTCGAACTCAGCTCGAACTCGTCAAAATTAAACTAGACGAGTATGAACACGATTTTTAGAACTCGATAAGAACTCGGCTCGAACTCGAACTCGTGAAATTTAAACGAGCCGAGCTCGAACAACCTAATACTCGACTCATTTGCAGCCCTAGTTTGACCGGGCTGTAATCGGCCTATAAAAAATAAATTATTTTGTTATTATTATTTGTATCATTTAATATTTTAAATCATGTCTAATATTTTTTAATGAATTATATACTTTAAATAATTATAGTTTTATGTCATTTTAGATAGTAGTTATAAATAAAATTGAAGATAGCTAGACATAAATATAATATGAATTAAAGTTTTGAGTTTAGTTTTTTATATTCATATTTTTAATCATGGTAAAATTTGAGTACGATATTTAAATATTTATATTTTGTTAGTTGTTATCGTATGTAGTTAAAATCTATCGATATAATATGTTTCAAATCGTACAAATTCGACACTAATATACGTAATTTACGTAGTCAAAAGCAAGCTCGACCCCTGCCCTAAGATATCGGGCTTGAACTTTTATCGAGCCGGCATGCGGGCCGGGTAAAGCTTTTATCGGGCCGGACCGTCGGGCTTAGGGGTCTTTAGGACACCCCTAGATAAAACAACAAGCCCCAAAGGACTGAATTCACTTGTATGATATAGACGAATATAATTTATTCAAGCCTGAGCAAGCTAAGCCACACAACAGGAAATGATATCAAGACAAAACGATGACTAGTTTCAGACATTCAGTTATATTAGTATTTTGATGCACATGTATGTGCATGTATATTTTTTATAATATAATTTGTATGTTATAAATTTAAATAATCAATTATAACTAAATAAATATTGTTAAAGTAATAATTGAGAAAAAAAGATAATTTTGGAATGTGAAATTTAGCTTCACATGGTAACCACTAATATCGATCATCTCTTGCATTTTAAATATAGAATAGATATGTTATGTGCATTTTACTGTTTTCTGAATTTTTGATTATTGAACATATTGAATAATGCCAAATTTTGGATGACGCTTTTACTTAATTTACTAACAATAGATACACACTTTGATAGAAACCTGCATGGAAATGAGTTTTTGAGCACAGTTGAATTAATTTGGACTCGGAGGCATTGTCGTCATTCCACAGACCACAACTGATCATGATTCAGAAGGTCCGGTTTTGTTCAATAAAATTTTGATGTACACATTTTTTAAAGGGATTATTGCCGAAAACCACCTCTTATAGGCAGTGGCGGATCCAGAGACTCGTGACAGGGGGGGCGAAAAAAATTATAATATAAATTTTAAAAAAATATTTTTTCTTTTTAAAAAATGTAAACATAAAAAGTCGATAACTAAAGATAGTAGTAGCATGTAAATCACTTTGGTGTCGGAGGTGGTAAATCTTGCTTGCGCGTCTTCATATTCTGAAAATGATGCATAATTGCTTCATTACTAATACTCTTAAACACGTCTTTCTCAATATAGCACACCAAGCTATCATTGAGAAATTCATCTCCAATTTTTTTACGTAAATCTGTTTTAATAATTTTCATTGCCGAGAATGCTCTTTCCACGGTAGCTGTCGCAACCGGTAACACCAAAATCAATTCAATAACACGGTAAACCAAGGGAAATGCGGTGTGATATCCTACTTCAACCATCTTTCTCGAAACCTCTCCAATGTCGTGTAGTGTAGAAAATGTTTCATTTTCTCTCATCTCATAAATCCATCCCTTTAATTCTTCTTCTAACTCCATCAAATCACATTTTGAAAAATCTTGAGGATATAGAATCGCAAGTTGAATTATCCCCAATATCACTAATTATTGCTTTCGTAGTCTCAGATCCACATGCTTTTATAATATCCTTTTGAATTGAAGGAGAAGTAAGTTTATTATTACCTGGCGCATTCTCGTTCATCACCTTTCCAACATCATTATTTCTCGCAGAATACCAATCAAGAATTTCCAAAAAGTTTCCTCTATTAAGGGATTTTTCCATTTCGTCATGACCGCGAAAAGCCAATCCCCGTTGAAGTAACAATCTTACAACATCAACAACTGCAGTCAATCGTGTGCGATATGAATCTTTTAAAGCTTGACTTGTTGATAATACTTTTCTTACAATACTTTGTCTTTGATCTTTGAAAGCAAAAAATAATATTTTGGCATTATTATGAGTGCTACCCACTTCTCCAACGTGTTCTCTAAATTTTTCAGGACCCTTTCTCCAATTCTGAAATTCTTTTTTCACAAACACATCATTTCCTTTTCCTTCTCCTCTAAAAAGGTAACACCAGAAACAAAATGCTCCATCTTTGGAAATACTATATTCTAACCATTCCCACTTCTTGAACCACTCACTTTGAAAGCACCTCAAAGTATTTCCCGAATAAGTTTTTGGAAAAATATGTGAATGCGGTTGACAAGGACCTTGAAGAATATATTCCCTTCTAACTGCGTCTCTCACTTGAGAATCATAATCATTGATTGGTTTCCTTAACCCAGGATCACTAACAATATCAAGTTCTCTATGATCTTCCGTTTGACCTCTTGCTTCATCAACAACATCAACAAACGGAGAAGGAATATTTTCAGTAACAACATCAGTAGACGAATGGGACTCAACCGTTGATTCACGAATTCTCTTGCGACGCACAACAAATTTATCCATATATGAATTTTCTATTCAAAATCATTAAATATAAAATTAAATCTTCATACATAAAAATTCAGAATATAATCTAATTATTGTGACATAATTAAAAATATAACCAAGGTTTTAACAAACCTATATTTACGCCACCGTCAGTCCGTTACCGTCGTCCGTCACCGTCGTTCGTCAGCGTTGCCCAAACCCAACCAACGAATGCGACAAACTATTCCCCAATTTCAAAAAAACAAACCCTAAAATCTGATTTGGGAATCACGTTCATCTGATTTCATTAAGTTGTTAATCTGATTTTTTTTAGTAACATTGAGACGGCGTCGTTTCATTAAAGTGCAGAATTTTGTTTTAAACAAAACGACGTAGTTTTGTTAAATAACAAAACTGCGCCATTTCATTAATGCGAAGAATTTTGTTTTAAACAAAACGACGTAGTTTTGTTCAATAACAAAACTGCGTCGTTCCATTAAACTTCAGAATTTCTGTCATTTAACAAAACGACGTCGTTTTATGAAAACGCAAAACGACGTCGTTTTACCCTTGAGTCAAAAATTCAGCAGGGTACTTGGCCCCCCTGCCCCCTTAATTCCGCCCCTGCTTATAGGGCGTAATTGCCGAAAACCACCCCTTATACATTTTATTGCCGAAAACCACCCTTTGTTCGTCTGACTTTTGTTGACCGACACATTTTAACGGAAAACGTTCAATTAGTGTTAAATCTCCGTTAGATGGATTAATTAGGTTAATTAATTAGGTTAACTCAATTAATTAGGTTAATAAAATTCAATTAATTCAACCCCAAATCTCAACAGGGATAATTGCCGAAAACCACCTCTTATAGGCCGTAATTGCCGAAAGCCACCCGTATCTCTAAATTCTCTGATCCTTTTTTACATTTTATACAATATTTCACACTTTTGTATTACTCTGTCTGTCTATCTAATCGACCAATTCAATGAGACTCTTTGTGCTTTATATATATGATAGATGGATATATATATATATATATATATAGAGGTTGTATCATGTGGATCCTCTCAATTTGGCGGACTCGTGGATCCCCTCTTGCACCCATTGATTGCATTTTTTGGACGCACCAGTTTGTGACAACACATTAATGAAGCATGTGACTTGCACGTGTACATTTGTCATGTGCACACGTGATGTGCACATGACAAATGCACATACGTGGCGCAATCTGATGCATCCAAAAATGCAATCAACAGATGCAAGAGGGGATCCACGAGTCCACCAAATTGAGAGGATCCACATGATACAACCTCTCTCTCTATATATATATCAATCTATCGTATACATAAAGTACAAAGAGTCTCATTTTACCCCTAACTTCTTTCATATTTACTTTATTTCAATCGAATATAGTAATTGTTGCACAAAGAGTCTAATATAGAATATAGTAATATATTTCAATCGATATGCAAATAATTGTGCATCAAACAACTAGGTTAAACCACCCGTCGGAGATTGCCGAAAACCACCTCTTATAGACCGTAATTGCCGAAAACCACCTCTTATAGGTCGTAACCTAATTAATGCCTAATTAATCCATCTAACGGAGATTTAACACTAATTGAACGTTTTCCGTTAAAATGTGTCGGTCAACAAAAGTCAGACGAACAAAGGGTGGTTTTCGGCAATAAAATGTATAAGGGGTGGTTTTCGGCAATTACGCCCTATAAGAGGTGGTTTTCGTCAATAATCCCCATTTTTAAATACTTTGAGATATCAATGTTATCTGAATTGAAATTTCCAAGTCAACGATAAGAAAAATGTCAAAGAAACCGAATTCTTGAGGATGAGTTCTGAAAATCTCTGGTCCAAATTATGGAGAAGAAATGCGAAACACACAATGTACATCAAAAAGTACATGGCTTAAAACTCAAGGGATATTTTGACAATAAGTTTGTGAACTGAAGGTACCTGCAGCAAAAAATAACTGTGCTCACCATCATATTATTAATCCTATCATTTACAAAAAAATAAACTGAGAAACCGATCCCATTAATAAGATAATACTGTATAACTGTGCAGCAGACCAATACAGCATCTATTCTGCAAGAGGCTGAAATTTACATCAGGCAGCTTCACAAAAAAATATTGGTTCATAAAGCAGCTTCGCTGTTATTCAAGTACAAAGTAGTAAATATCATAGTAAATAATCTGAGTGGTATATCTTGGGAGAGAATATGTATGAAGTTTTCACTTGTTCCTACAATAATTAATGGTGATATTGCTCTTGCCCAACTGGGTAGTTGTATATTTTACACTACGCCAGAAAACTGCTTATGAGACATAAAAGAATCGAAATATTCCGATTGTTGAAATGTGGAATCATCGTTTAGTTCCCTTTATTTGGATTTCCTTGGTTTAAACTATCTCGAATCATTATCATTCCGTTTATAACACACAAATTTGGTGCTTGGTTGTCACTTAAGCGACCAACTAGAGGTCTCTCAATTTATTGTTTATGTGATGAACACTGAGGTAGGAGGAGTTGGGCTACACAAGATTTAGAGCTGTGTTTGAGCCCAGTCCCTAGGCTAAGGTATATGCCCATATGTCAAGTCAGCTTTTGGATAAGAAACAAGTTGAAGTTGTATTGCTTGGTAGAGGCCTGGAAAAGGCTGTTGGTCATGAACTAATCTACGCTCAGACCTAAAATTACAACTAAAATTATAACAAGTAATACTTCTTTAATATCACAAATTTCCGATAAAACATCTCTAAAACTGAAAATAAAAGCACACAGAATTTAGGAGCAATCGGATTTATCAGTGAAAGCCTTGGAGTCTAGCTAGCCTCAAAGGCTATAACTCAAATCCACTAATTAATGTCTGTAATTTTTCCTTTTTGAGAGGGGCATGATATTTATTGTCGGGAAAGGCTACAAGGAGGAGAAGGAATGAATATTTTTAGGTTTGAGATTGGTTGTTCAGCTAATTAATGAACCTATTTTTCTAACTATTATTATTGAATCTTTAGAAGGCAATAAAGATGGTGACTAGCAAGGTGGTTTGAGCCCATGGAGTTTTTAACAGTTTTCTATTTTGAGCCAAAAGTTGTTATTTGACTCGCAGAAAGCTTTAACGGATAATTTTTTATTTTTAAAATAATAATATTTTCTTATACAACTTGTACGTAATTATCTTTTGAATTGATATATTTATTTTAATTGTAACAATAAATTATTAGAATGAATACATAGATTTGGAAAAATGAGATGAAATTGAAGAAACAAAAACAAAGTAGTACTCATGAAATGTTACTTGTTCACTCCGGAGAGGATTAGTGTTGGAACATGTACCCCATGTGGTGTTTTGATGATGACAACACTCGACTGATAGTTTAGATGAATGTACAGATATATGTACCTGACAAGGACTGAATAGGGACAAGACCCTGCGGACACAGAAGGACTTGAAGGAAACGAAGTCAAAACCAAATCAACCAAGTAGTTGCAAAAATATAGGACAAGTAAATGAGCTGAACGAACTCAATTGATAAGGCATATCTTGACCGAGTCAAAAGTTTGTTGGGAGATTTGTGTATTAGAAGAGCAAATCTAGGAGGTTGTTAGAGAAAATCTAGGAGGTTGTTACAGGTCTTGTATTCAGTTGTCACTCATCTATATAAAGGAAAATCCACGCAGCAGATCACAATCAAGGAAAAATGCAGAACAACAGAGATCATTGAGGTATTTGAGTGAGCCACATCCCGTGCATCAAGTACTCGGATCAATTCAACTGAAGTACTGTGGCTCTAAACATCAAGTCGAGACTTATTAACTAAGCCACTGCAGATTGAAGCATTTACAAGGCTTCGTCATCACATGGGTATTCAAAAGCTTGAAGAGTAAGCTAACTGTGCAACTGCAAATTAGCTTAAGGGAGGGAATGTTGGAAGTAGTCAGTTGAGTTTTTACATTAGTCAATAAGGTCCCTATATTGTAGGGATAATTTGTTACTTGTTTGTTAATGCCCGTTAAGTTTCTTTATTTTTAGTTTTATAGTTGTAATCTTGAGGCTATTTAAAAGCTTCACCTTGTGTCAATAAACATGTCGATTTCACAGTTGATTATTTCTTTGTAATTAACACATTTAGAGTTGCTTATATAGCACTGACTTGAATATCAGCTCCATCCCAAACTGCAATAAGACTCAATCATACTTAGAACTCAGTACCAGATTTTGACATATTCCAAAGCTGTCAGAATTCACCATTTCCACAGATTCCACTGGTGAGTATTGAAATGTTCACATGGCATTTTTAAATACTCTGAGATATCAATGTTATCTGAATTGAAATTTCCAAGTCAATGATATGAAAAATGTCAAAGAAACCGAATTCTGAGGATGAGTTCTGAAAATCTCTGGTCCAAATTAAGGAGAAGAAATGCGACACACATAATGTACATGAAAAAGTACATGGCTTAAAACTCAAGGGATATTTTGACTATAAGTTTGTGAACTGAAGGTACCTGCAGCAAAAATAACTGTGCTCACCATCATATTATTAATCCTATCATTTACAAAAAAATAAACTGAGAAACCGATCCCATTAATAAGATAATACTGTATAACTGTGCAGCAGACCGATACAACATCTATTCTGCAAGAGGCTGAAATTTACATCAGGCAGCTTCACAAAAAAATATTGGTTCATAAAGCAGCTTCGCTGTTATTCAAGTACAAAGTAGTAAATATCATAGTAAATAATCTGAGTGGTATATCTTGGGAGAGAATATGTATGAAATTTTCACTTGTTCCTACAATAATTAATGGTGATATTGCTCTTGCCCATCTGGGTAGTTGTATATTTTACACTATGCCAGAAAACTGCTTATGAGACATAAAAGAATCGAAATATTCCGATTCTTGAAATGTGGAATCATCGTTTAGTTCCCTTTATTTGGATTTCCTTGGTTTAAACTATCTCGAATCATTATCATTCCGTTTATAACACACAAATTTGGTGCTTGGTTGTCACTTAAGCGACCAACTAGAGGTCTCTCAATTTATTGTTTATGTGATGAAAACTGAGGTACGAGGAGTTGGGCTACACAAGATTTAGAGCTGTGTTTGAGCCCAGTCCCTAGGCTAAGGTATATGCCCATATGTCAGGTCAGCTTATGGATAAGAAACAAGTTGAAGTTGTATTGCTTGGTAGAGGCCTGGAAAAGGCTTTTGGTCATGAACTAATCTACGCTTAGACCTAAAATTACAACTAAAATTTTAACAAGTAATACTTCTTTAATATCACAAATTTCCGATAAAACATCTCCAAAACTGAAAATAAAAGCACACAGAATTTAAGAGGAATCGGATTTATCAGTGAAAGCCTTGGAGTCTAGCTAGCCTCAAAGGCTATAACTCAAATCCACTAATTAATGTCTGTAATTTTTCCTTTTTGAGAGGGGCATGATATTTATTGTCGGGAAAGGCTACAAGGAGAAGAAGAAATGAATATTTTTAGGTTTGAGATTGGTTGTTCAGCTAATTAATGAACCTATTTTTCTAACTATTATTATTGAATCTTTAGAAGGCAATAAAGATGGTGACTAGCAAGGTGGTTTGAGCCCATGGAGTTTTTAACAGTTTTCTATTTTGAGCCAAAAGTTGTTATTTGACTCGCAGAAAGCTTTAACGGATAATTTTTTATTTTTAAAATAATAATATTTTCTTATACAACTTGTACGTAATTATCTTTTGAATTGATATATTTATTTTAATTTTAACAATAAATTATTAGAATGAATACATAGATTTGGAAAAATGAGATGAAATTGAAGAAACAAAAACAAAGTAGTACTCATGAAATGTTACTTGTTCACTCCGGAGAGTATTAGTGTTGGAACATGTACCCCATGTGGTGTTTTGATGATGACAACACTCGACTGATAGTTTAGATGAATGTACAGATATATGTACCTGACAAGGACTGAATAGGGACAAGACCCTGCGGACACAGAAGGACTTGAAGGAAACGAAGTCAAAACCAAATCAACCAAGTAGTTGCAAAAATATAGGACAAGTAAATGAGCTGAACGAACTCAATTGATAAGGCATATCTTGACCGAGTCAAAAGTTTGTTGGGAGATTTGTGTATTAGAAGAGCAAATCTAGGAGGTTGTTAAAGGTCTTGTATTCAGTTGTTAGTCATCTATATAAAGGGAAATCCACACAGCAGATCACAATCTAGGAAAAACACAGAACAATAGAGATAGTTGAGGTACTTGAGTGAGCCACATCCCGTGCATCAAGTACTCGGATCAAAGGGTGCGAGACAAAGTGGGCGATTCAGAATCATCGGAGGTGCTTGTCTCAGGAGAGTTTAGAGAGCAGACTCTGACCTTACTCACTAGGATTTGAATGACGGAGTTGCAGAAGAAACTCATCATCGGAGAAGACGAAGTTGAAGGTTCGGAACCTAAGGGACTTGTCATTAGAAGTCGCGATTGGTGGTCTGGGATCATCAGGTTTATGTGACTTCTTTGTGTGATAGTTAGCAACACTATTACATGTGTACGAATATTGTAAGTATTTGTATAGTCTATAGATTAATAAAGAATCTTTAGACGTATCTCTGTTGTGCATTATATTCTAAGGTACAGATACCTGCAAACTTGGTTTAGGTCCCTAACAGTTTCTATATCTCGTGAGGTACTATTAATCACGATCCTATAATTAGGTTAAGTCGTCTTTGATTGTTAGGTGTACTATTATTAGCAAGTCAGAGAGACACTAGTATAATACAAATTAAATGATAATCTTGTTAAGTTTCCATATTGTTAACTGATTTGAGTTCGAAATAGCTTCAATATTAGGCTTGTCCATGGGGTCCGAAAGTCCTAAAATATTTTGAATGTTCGATCTGATTCGAGTCCGACCCGGTCCGACCCGACCCAACCTATGTTTATGATAGAAAAAAGTCAGAGATCGAAAGTCACGGGTCGGTTAGGACCCACATTCCAAGCTTCGATAAGGCCTGAAAAAGTTCGAGTCTAATACCCCGAGCTAGGCTAGGACTGACATTCAAAGCCTGACTCGCCATAAGATTCGAAAAATCCCAATTAAAATGAAATAAAATTACGTATCTTAATAATTTGAATCATATAATATTCCTTATAAAAATGTACAATAATATGCAAATAGTTTATATTCAGCTCAAAATGTAAATATAATCGATTAATTTCAATGTTTAACCACAAAAATTAATAAAACTTATGCATATTTATTCAATTAAATTTTAAAAAGTTAATAAAAAAGAATAATCATAACAGATTTTTTCTATATGACCAAATTTATTTTACTCACTTAGATCCGGACCCGGTATTGTTCAGGGGCGGATCTAAGGGGGCTGGCAGGGTCCTTACCCCTTTAAGAATGAAAAACTATAAATTATTTCATTAAAAAGTGAAGTAAAACTTGTGGCCCGGTGGTCCAAGGTTTAAACCCTGTGTTTACTATTTTTCAGCCCTCCTTATTTGAGGTGCTCGATCCGCCCCTAGTATTGTTAGCTTGCCTTAATATGATGCTTTGATCTGATTAAATGCGTTAAGCAGTTGAACGAAAACATGATTGGATGTTACAACAGTGGTGGGATTTATGTTGCTTTTGCGACAAGAAGCTATATGATGTGAAATTTGGTGTTACAACAAAACAAAAAACGTTTTATAAAACATGAAAGAGACAACTTTTGATCAATACAACAACTAGAAGTACTTTATTCACAGTATCTTCACGTTGATCTTCTATTGCAGCGGTCCGCATAATTGAGTGTACATAATATTCAATAAATATGCATATAATGCATGTTACTCGTGTCTCATTCTGGTTCACATGAAGCTCTTTTTTTAAGCATGTGATTTATAATTACTCCCTCTGTCCCGCTTTGTTTGTCCACTTTCCATTTTGGGTGTCCCCTTATGTTTGTCCACTTTACTTTATTCTCAACCACACATTCTACTTTTTACTCATTTACTTATTAATTATTTATTCTCAACCACACATTTTATACCTTCTTTCTATCTTAATTACCGTGCATTTTGTGCTTTTGGACAAACAAAGCGGTACGGAGGGAGTATAACACAATAAAATTTGTTGACAAAAGCTTCACATTCAGACAGTGTATAGTTAGTTATTTACACCTAATTAAAGTCTTGAAAAGTGAAGCTATCACTTCCTTGGATCTCAACACATTTTAAATAAGAAATTAGATTTTTTATCCATGAGTAATTAAATATCCAACTACTCTATATAACCGTATTTAAAATTATTTAAAAATTGATTTTCAATTATTAGTTTTTGGATCTCAATTTGTAAAATATCATCCATATTTAAATGGATGGATCTTTTATGAACAAATAAATATAAATGCATGTGGACGTTACCCGCTTAAGACATGTTTTTTTTCCGAACATAATCAGACAGCATGAGAGAACAGCGATGTTCAAGTTGGCCTCAACGTAAAGGGGGGGAGCGATCCATTAATTTTAATTGAATAGGGAAATGCGTTGCGTACCGAGTAAATCCGTCCGAGATATTTACTAGTATATGATATAATTACCAAAATACTCCACCTAAAAATCAAATTTTACTAGTTTATGAAATAATTACCAAAATAAGGATATGCGTTGGTCGAGTGGAGCGGATGTGCATATCCATGCAAGGTTCCGAGTCAAATCTCTGCTAAATACTTTAAAGGTAAAATTGTCGCACCTAGTGTGCGTGCCATTTGCGCGTGACATATACAATATTAAGTCTGCAGTAGCTCTGGTTGTTATTCTGTCATCATATACTATTTCAAGCTAATAATTTTTTAATGAATGATTGAGGTTACAGAAGATTCCATTTAAAGTAACTGAGAAGAGGAAAAAAGACAGTGAGTGGCTTCGTGTTTCATTGAAAACATTTCTAATAATTGCTCAATAATTGTACGATTGGTTAGCTCGAGATCCAAACCACCAACAAATAATTAAGTTTACGTCAAAATCAACAGAAGCTAGCTTTACTAGACCAAAGATCTAAAATATGCTTTACATGCTAAGGGCAAATTAATACTCCCTCTGTCCCATAATGTTTGTCCACTTTCCATTTTGGGTGTCCCCTTAAGTTTGTCAACTTTCCTTTATTCTCAACCACACATTCTACTTTTTACTCATTTACTTATTAATCATTTATTCTCAACCACACATTTTATACCTTCTTTCTACCTTAATTACCGTGCATTTTGTGCTTTTGGACAAACAAAGCGGGACGGAGGGAGTAGTAAAAATTGTACTCGTACTGCACTGTTTTAATTATAGATATTTAGAGGGGCCGTTATTTAATTATCCTATATTTAATAAAAGTATTATACTCAAGCGTCGGGTGGTCAGGATCAAGAGAGACATTAATTTTTCTAAAAATCTTGATCTCAACCTAGCGCGAGGAGGCTTGTTGTTGTTCTATTCTTGCAGATTTTCCTTGGAGGTTTTCCTTCCTTACTTTTGCCCTCGGACGTGGGTCTTGTTCCAGTCATTGTGCTTGGAGATGATCATGTGAGCGGAGAGACATATCGTGCGCTTCAAATGGATGTATGATTGTCGATGATGGTTGGGTGAAGACATCAGTTATGACCAGTTCTCCAATTAAGAATAGATGATTCGTATGTAAGAATTTTCAGAATAATTTTACTCATTGTAACCTAGCTATCAAAAACCCAGTGTGATTGAAATTGATTTTTAATTCAAGTGACTTGGATGGACTTAATTAATACTAGTATTTTGATGCACAAAAACTGTGCATATGTGATTAATATGACATATTTAGTTTATGATAAAAAATAAATTATATTGATCAAATTAAATACAGTTTAAATAATTATTTAGAAACGTAGGGGTATTTTTGGAAAGTAGAAAGTGACTTCAAAATAACCGCCAATACCAGGTCTTACGCTTTATATATAGGAAGATAAAATTAATTTGGACTTGAATTTACTTAATCCATATTTATTTGGACTTGGATTGACATTAATCAAAATTAATTTAGACTTGGATTGACTTTAATCAATATTAATTTTAAGTGATCTGTTAAGTGATATTTTATATTGGATACTTCGCTATACTGAAAGGTTCTACGAGAGCATACATCTTTTAGTAAGACGAAAGGACATAATCTCAGCCGTTGATTTTTATCAATCCAACGGTTGATATTAGTAACCGTCAATCACCAACCGCTCGTGTATTTTGTAAATCCAACCGCACAATTATTTAAAAACCAACTTAAATCTCAACTGTCGAATTAATCAAATCAACAGTCTAGATTACGTCTTTATGTCTCAAAATTTTACCTATCTTCCTAGAACCCCTCCTTCACTATATTGGGCACCAAAAGGGATCAAATTTAATTTTCAACAACATATAAACAAAGAATGACTTAAAAATTCGTAAATAAAATATTTATTTCAATTCAAAAGTGGCTTTAATTCACGTTTGTTGTTTCTAGCTTGATTGCCAGATGATTTGCACCGAAATTAATAATTTAGCAGTTGTTTATTCCTTCACCCCTTATATTGATCTGCGATAAAAATGCGAATTAGTTATGACCTTATTACTTATTTGCTTTGAATATTTTTTACAAACGTTTTCTCAGAGCATCACCATTGGTAATAGTTAAATTGGGTATGCAAAATATACTATTATATTTGTTTTTTAGAATAAGAATGATGAAAAATGTAATGTGCTCCAGTGGGTTATATGTGTATGGGATATCTCTTGTGGATTCATCTATTTTGTTTGGTGGATCCATGAGACTCACTTTGCATCCGTTGATTGCATTTCATCAATGACTTAGATTGCGCCATGTTTGTTATGTACATGTCACATGCAAAATATGTGCAACTCACATGTCTCATTAATGTGTGCTGACACATCCTAGTCGATTTATAAAATCCAATCACTGTAAAGTGGGTTCCATGGCACCAAAATAGATGGATCCACAAGAGTAAATCTTTAATGTATACTGTATATGCATGTGGTAGTAAATATGAATAATTTAGACACATTTCTATAAAATAATAGTTCAAAAAATTCAAATATTTCTTCATACTATTTCATCCGTCCCAAATTATAATTTGTTGATTATACTTTTCATTTTCACAAATGAACATTTTCAAATCTAATCCGTATAATTATTATAAATTAATGGTTGAAATCCTGCCGGTCTTACGCAATTTGATGAACCTTCTTGATCTTTTCCATGATTTTATAAAAGGTATAACATCTTTAACCATGCATGGTACTCATATTCACTATTATTCTGCATTATTTTAAAAAAAATTATCAAAAAAAAGCCGTCGAAAGAATCATTACAATCGACCAATTTGATAAAATCCACACTGTTATAACCTACAACGGAAGATTATTCTATTTGTTTTGATGACATCTATGACACATATAAATTAAAATCAACAAAAACAACTATTGATTATACACATTTTTCTTATAGTGTTAAACTAATCATTTTCTTTTTTCTACGCAACATGAAATATTTCTTAAATTATCATCTCTCAACATTTCACATCAACAAATCTTAAACAATTTGGATGGCAACGCACCGGTCCCTTGATTTGTTGATTTTGACATTATTCCACAACTTAACCACATCTATGATTAAATTGACAGCCAAAATCCTCACAAATAACTTTACAGTCTACAAAATATCGATTGGAATCTGAATGTAAGACTCTCACACATGGATGCTATTTGGGGCATAGTTAGAAGAGTTGGGCTCATTTGAGACTCACTCTTATATTTATGAACTTTGAGACTCATCTATCTACCGTTGGATCAGGTTCAAAAACTGCACTTTATAATTTTTTGTCGTTTAGTGCATATATGCACTTGTCGTTTTGTGCACTTTTTGTCTTCCTCTGCATATATGCACTTACGTGGTAATGGGCAATTGGCTCAAAAAAATAAAAGTGGGTAGCAAAGGAGCTTTACCCTAGTTAGATATTATATGTTTCTTTCATCTTTTTGTTTGTCTAAAACGATAAATTTTACGATATTTTAGGTTTTAATAAGAATAAAATTAAATATGTAATTGAAAATTAGTAATTTATAAAACCTGAGAGGTAAAAACTAAAATATGTGATTGGTAATGATCGAAAGTTACAAGTATTAGGAGACAACTAAAAAACTGGACAAACATAAAGAATTAGAGGGAGAAAGAGACAATTGGATTTGGGCACATATATATATAGATCAAAAAAAGAAGAGAAATGAATGTGAAAAGATAATATAAATGAAGAAATAGAAGACTTGTAAAAGAAAATATTGACTAGAAGATAATTATTTGATTGATAATAAATGATAAAAGAATTTTAAAAGTAAGATAATAAATAAATAAAGGCGTGAAAAAGTATGGTAATAAATGAAGGAGAAATTAATGGGACACCCAAAAATGAAAGATGTCTTACATATTGAGACAGGGGGTATCATTTTTTTCTAGTGCAATTATTCACTGAGATCATTTTGCATATTTTACAAAATTGAAATAACTATTTGCATCTTAAAAATAATAATTATGAGGGAGTTATAAATAATGAGAGATAAATCAATGTGTGAGTAAAATAATCGATGATGTTCATTTATGAAAACATGAAGTATATTTTGTGACGCAAAAAAAGGAAAGATGTCCTATATTTTGGGACAGATGAAGTATCATTTGTTAATTTAATTAACTCATATTTTTTCTTTAAAAAAAAAAGAAAGAAGTCAAAATCACCATGGCCACCATCGAAACAATATGTCCAACGTTTTATTGCTGGATCCGCAAATCTCAACAACTAACTTAGTAGATAATAGCAACAGTACATATGACATTGTTAAACAATTTTTTAAAACATATAAAATGATGTGGTGTATGTGTTACCAAGGGTAGGAGACGACCTCTATATATAGAGCGTAATTTAGACATCATATCACACTACAAAAATATATAACAAGCTTGAAATAAGTTAAAGCCATCAAAATCCACCATGGGCAGCTTGTCACCTTCTTATGTTTCATCCAAGTCATTCAACCCTATGGATCTGACTGAGTTATCCGATGAGTCAAAACTTGTTATGGATTTCATAGCTAAATACTATGAATCACTTGAGACCCTACCCGTCCAGCCACTCCTCCAGCCAGAGCCGGGTTTCTTAACCAAGAAACTTCCCCAAAACGCACCATTTCATGGTGAATCCATGAAAGAGATATTGAGTGATGTAAATGACAATATAGTCCCTGGCCTCATTCATTGGCAAAGCCCTAATTTCCATGCATACTTTCCAGCAAGTTGTAGCAATGCAGGGCTGTTGGGAGAGCTATGCTCAGGACTCGGTGTCATTGGGTTTACATGGAGCTCCTCACCTGCCGCAACTGAGTTGGAAATGTTGTTGTTGACTGGATGGCTAACATGCTAAAGCTCCCTTCTTCATTCCGTTTCTCCGGTGGAGGTGGAGGGGTTCTACAATCAAACACTTGTGAAGCTGTCTTGTGCACTTTGGCAGCTGCCAGGGACAAGAAGTTGGAAGTGTTGGATATGATAAGATAAACAAACTTGTTGTCTATTGCTCTGACCAGACACATTTCACTATTAACAAGGGGGCTAAGTTGATAGGAATCCGACCAGTGAATGTTAGATCCATTGTTACGAGAAAAGAGAATGAGTATGGACTATGCCCGAATGACCTACGAGCTGCGATCAAAAGTGATTTGGAAGCAGGATTGATTCCATTTTATGTATGTGGAACAATCGGAACAACAGCGTTGGGAGCGTGGATCCAATCAAGGGAATGGGAAAGGTGGCAAGAGAGTTTGATTTGTGGTTCCATGTTGATGGAGCTTATGGTGGTAGTGCATGCATATGTCCTGAGTTTCAACATTACTTAGATGGTGTGGAACTTGTTGACTCAATCAGCATGAATGCACACAAATGGCTTTTATCAAATTTGGATTGTTGCTTCCTGTGGCTACAATCTCCAAAATACCTAATCAAGACCCTCTCGCAGAGTCTTCTTATCTTGAAGGTGGTGGTGAGGTGGTGGATTACAAGGACTGGCAAATGTCATTGAGTCGTAGATTTAGAGCTATCAAGATGTGGATGGTGTTCAGGAGATATGGTGTGAGCAATCTCATGGAGCATATACGTAGTGATGTGAGCATGGCGGCCAGGTTTGAGGATATGGTGGCCGCCGATGATCGGTTTGAAATCGTTTTTCCAAGAAAGTTTGCACTTGTTTGCTTCAAGATAAGTTGCAAGAAGAACATGCATGGAGAAGTTTTGGATGAAGCTGATGATCAGACCCTGAGTCGTGAGTCAAAGTTGACTAGGGAGCTGATGGAGAGGATTAACTCGAGTGGGAAGGCTTACTTGAGCAAAGGCCAAACTGGTCGTATATTCTTCATCAGATGTAATATCGGTTCGAGTTTGACTGAAGAGAGGCACGTTGATAATCTATGGGAACTCATTCAAGAAATGGTTCAAAGCATCACCATATGAATGCAGAACGCACATGCATCAGAATTTCCAAAAGTAAGTGTGTTTCACCGTACGTCCGTGTACCCATATTAGGGTTTTGTTGAATTTGAGTCTGTCTTCCTATATGGAACTTTATTATATTATTGTGGTTAATAAATCATAAAATGATACACGTATTATTGAATATATAAGATAAATCTGCTGAAATGAATTATGGTTGTGTTTTGGTTTTTGAGTTGAAGCTAGCTAGCTCCGGCAAAATCATTAGGCATCTAATGTCCAAAACTGTTGATTTTGTTTAAGGTTATACAGTGTGTGAGCACCATGGAGACATGTGATTATCGATGTCGATTTTTTAGAAAACTGGACACAGCAAGAGTGTCTGAGGCTGCATCAGAAGGCTGCGTCAAGAGAAAGCGTTACAGAGTTTATCAGATATCTGGGTCAGCAAAGAATCCGAGATACATTAAAAGCCACCTTGATTTTCGGGATTTCCACATTTAAATGAGAGTTAACTAGATGAAGAAACGCATGCAATTAAGAAACATCATTAGGAGGATATGATGGTTCAAACGGTAACATAAATTCAATGCAATATCTTCTATTTATGGAAATGAATTTATGGCACCTGATTCAGGAATATAAGAAGACAGGGTTATTCACACAAAAGCTCACCTCCATTGAGCAAAGAAAAAGACATATCAAAGACAAGGATAAAGTGTGATTGGCGGGAGGTCAATCTGATTCACGACAGGAGAGGTCGTTCTGATACAGGAGACGGGAGGTCGTCCTGAGAGTGGTGACAGGAGTTCATCCAGACTACAACAGCGGGAGGCTGTTACAGAGTCAATCAGACGGGAGGTCTGTTACGATTGGAACGCTTCAGACTACAACAGCGGGAGGCTGTTACAGAGTCAATCAGACGGGAGGTCTGTTACGATCTTACGGGAGTTAGATCTGTCCAAGGGGAGCTTGGGCTGTAGTGTAGATTGTTTGAAATAGTGACGAAGGGAGTTCGATCATATTTCTTGTAACACATTTTACACTAGTGAAGCTGTTCCACGGGATTGGGAGAATCCCCCCTGACTAAGCCTTCGGGAGCCGAACAGGGTTAACAAATTTCTGAGTCTTGTTAATTCTGTTATTCATATATCTGTGTCTACTCTTCGCAACACAGATTTCTAACGCGTCTGAGAACCAAGCGTGTGGTTTCAATTGGTATCAGAGCCAGACACTCGATACACAGAGTGAATCAGATCCGTATCAGACGCAAAAGATGATGAATTATCGAGAAGCTCAAATCAGACCACCAATGCTGGATGGCACGAATTATTCCTACTGGAAGACTAGAATGATGGCGTATATCAGATCTCTGGATAACAGAGCATGGAGAAATGTTATTGTCAGATGGACACCACCACAAGTCTTGAATGAATCAGGAGATCTGATTCCTAAAGATGAAGCTTCATGGACAGCTGATGAAGACAGAGCTTCAGCAGCTAATTCAAAAGCCTTGAATGCTATATTTGGGGCTGTAGATCCGGATGTTTACACTCTGATTTCACAATATGTTGCTGCCAAAGATGCGTGGGATGCTCTACAAACGGCGTTTGAAGGAACAGACAAGGTAAAAGAGGCAAGACTTGATATGCTGAATCACCAATTCGAGAGTCTCCAGATGGGTCAGGATGAGACTATCACAGAGTTTAATGGAAGAGTGATGGATATTGCAAATCAGTCACATGCGCTTGGAAAACCTATAGAAAATGAAGCACTGGTGAGGAAGACACTAAGAGCTCTGCCTCAGAAGTTCGCAATGCACAGAATTGCCATCAGCCAGATGCATGATCTGAAACTTCTAAAGCTGGAAGAATTGATGGGACAACTAAGGTCTCATGAGGTGGAGATTGAGATGACCATGCCTACGAAAAAGAAGAATAGATCTGTGGCATCAAAAGTTGAAGCTGTAGAAGCAGACGGTGAATCAGAAGTAGATGATATAGCTCTTCTGTCCAAAACATTCAACAAGGTTCTGAAACGATATGGAGATCGTCACAAGGTTGGATCTGGAATAGGAACTAGAAATAATCAGAAGTACAGAAAATTCAAAGCTAATGAAGGAGAGGAAAAATATGACAAAGAAATACAATGTCGTGAGTGTGAAGGATATGGTCACATACAGAGGGAGTGCCCTAATTATCTCAAGAAACAACAGAAGGCTTTGGTGTCTGGTTGGAGTGATTCAGATTCAGAAGAGTCTGAGGCTGGTACAGTGAATTGCATGGCTTTGACAGCTGTAACAAACGGCGAAGTTGATGAAATTGATTCATCAGAAAGTGATGAAGATATATATCTCAGATGAGGTAATTGGAGAGAGATATAAAATACTATATGTCAAATGGGGAGAGACTCTTGATGAAAACTCAAAGCTCAAGAAAGAAGTAGTGGTGTTAACTGATCAACTCAAGAGTCTGAATCAAAAGCTGATAGAGTATAAAGACAGACTGTCAGGTACTGAAATGGAAGTGAAATGGTTCAGGAAATACACTAGCATGATGAAGTCAGGAACAAACTAACTGGATAACATACTGGAAGCACAAAAGGTGAAGAATGATCATACTGGCATAGGGTGCAACAGAAAGGAAGGAAAAGGAGATACAAGGTTTGTTATAGCAGTAATAGATGACTATCACACTAAGGTATGGTCTAATTATGATACTAAATGTGGTTATTGTAACAAACATGGCCACAATCATACTAGGTGCACAGAGTTTCTGAAATTATACAGGAGTGGGTCATCAGATTGGAGACAGAATAGAAATTGGAGACTACCGGTAATATCTAGAAGATATTATGATCAGAAGCCTTATTCTCACAGATCTGATACAAGATACAGATACAGAAAACTGCATCATCACAGTCGTGACACACGGTACTACAATTATTATTGTTATGTTGCATTTAACTCATTTGTGAATATGCAGAAGAAGGATCAATGGTACTTCGACAGTGCGTGTTCTGCTCACATGACTGGTAAGGCGAAGTTCTTGTCCGATATTATTCCCGTTGAAGAAAGGTATGTGATATTTGGAGATGGAGGTAAACGTAGAGTTATTGGGGAAGGAACTTTATCAGTAAGAGGACTACCAACAATCGAAAAAGTTTTATTAGTTGACGGACTCCGGGCAAACCTACTAAGCATTGGTCAGTTTTGTAACACTGATATGCAAGTTACGTTTAAACAAAGCGTGTGTCAGGTTTCTAATAAGGAAGGAGTATGCATCCTAGAAGGAAACAAGCTATCTAACAACTGCTATGTGCTTAAGCTGAATCATGAGCAAGCTGAGTCTACAA
>QZGG01000868.1:0-94874 GCA_006409495.1 Sedum album
GTTGTTTTTTGAAGTTAGGGTTTATAGTTATGATCAGTGTAAATGTGTGTGCAGTCTAGTCTTATGGAACAAAGCATAAAAAACTGGCATTCCTTGTGCTTATTCTTTGTTAAGTCGAGTTATTTGATTGGAAATGTTTGGTTTGTGCGCAGGGGTGACTAAGGTATACTTCTAGGGAGGTTCAACAAGTGTGAAAATGCTTCGCAACTTTGATCATGATATGATGGATGATGACTCTGATGGTGGCCAAGGTGGGAAGTCTCTCAAACCAGTTCGTAATATGGACGAACAAGATGAAAAGCTTGATGGGTGGGCAAATCTTCCTCCCAAACTTCTTTTAGCTTTGTTTAAGAGGTTAGAGGATAGTGAGAGTATTTGACCTGCAAGAAAGTATGTCATCGCTTGTTCTGGTGTGTGCAGATCGACGAGTATGAGCAAGCAAGTGGTACAAAGTTCTGAAATTTGCGGAAAAATTACATTTCCAGTTTCTTTGAAGCAGGTGCGCTAGCGTTTGGTGTGTTGTTCAACTTTATATATCTTTACATTAGAAAGGTTATAGTTTTGCAACCTTAATACGGATTATGTTGTATTTGTTTCTCAGCCCGGCTTTCGTGATGAGGCTATTCAGTGTTTTATCAAGCGCGACAAATCTACTTCGACCTATCTCCTCTACCTTTGTCTCAGCTCTGGTTAGTGTCTTTTTAACTATACAATCATCGTGTTCATTTACTGTCACTTATTACATCTTTTTAGGGATTCATGTGAAAGACTTGTGTGTTGAAAAGGGAAAGTTTCTTCTATCTGCTAAAAGAACTCGCAGAGTTGCCTGCACAGAGTATATTATCTCCACGGATGCTAACAATTTTTCGTGTTCCAGCGGCACATTCATGGGGAAGATGAGGTAATTTGGTGACCAGTTGATGGGATATTCCTATCATGCTCTACCTTCCGTAAAATTTACTGAATTCTGTATGTTTTCATTCAGGTCTAATTTTCTTGGCACTGATTTCGTAATCTATGATTCCCAACCTCAGACATGCTCTCCTATCCCTTCTGGGCAAAGCAAGTGTAGATTTCTTAAGACAAAAGTTTCCCCAACAGTTCCTATAGGCAGCTACAAGATAGCTCAAGTCATGTATGAGAAAAACTTTCGATTGGAAAGGGGACCACGTAGGATGAACTGCATCATGCACTCTATCCCAAACTATCCCATTGGCCCCAATCAGACAGAACTCATCCCTCACAATCTTGATGGCCCCTTCAGAACTTTGGACCTTCCCTCACAATCCTGGTTTCATGATATTAATTCACTTGAAGCTACAAATGATAAAGAAGGTATCGGGAGGAAACCTCTTGTTCTGAAGAACAAGCCTCCAAGATGGCATGAGGGGTTGCAGTGTTGGTGCTTGAATTTCCGTGGGAGAGTGACAGTTGCTTCCATCAAGAACTTTCAGCTGATTGCTGCTGTGCTGCACCAGAGGCTTCCAACACATTAGCGTGTCCAGTAAAACCTCCAGAGGCTTCCAACACAATAGCGTGTCCAGTAAAACCTTCCCCTGCTAATGCCAAGGACTTCTTACAATTTGGAAAGGTTGGAAAAGACTTGTTCACTATGGAATACAGATACCCCTTGTCTGCATTTCAAGCATTTGCAATCTGCTTGACCAGCTTCGGCAGTAAATTGGTTTGCGACTAGGCCAAGAGAATGTCATCATGTTAACTCGAGCTTCAACAACTATAACAACAATAAAACATCTACAGTAGTCATGTTTTGTTTCATGTCTAAGTCTCTTTGCTTTTAGTCCAATGTAATGAGAAACCGTTGTTCGTAATAAAAATATATTTATATCAGATTGATCAAAATCAACATTTAAAATTAACTATTTAAAATTTATTATCGCTATATAGTACTCCCTCTGTCCCGGTGAGTTTGTCCAAAAGCACCATTTGCACGCAAATTAAGATAGAAAGAATGTATAAAATATGTGGTTGGGAATAAATGAATAATAAGTAAATGAGTGAAAAAGTAGAATGTGTGGTGGAGAATAAAGAAAAGTTGACAAACATTAGGGGACGCTAAAAAAAGAAAGTGGACAAACTTAGCGGGACAGAGGGAGTAAATAGGGACTAGGGAGTTCAGATTCAGACCCACTTAAACACTAAACGACGTAGGATCAAGGTTTGATAAATTACGTTTCAGGTTCGTAGGTTTCCAGTTTGTAGGATTGATTGGCCTACATGACGTGACGTCGTATTAACAAACTTCTTGCATACACGTAGTTCACTTCTCGAGGCAGCACGTGCCGGCCACTAATGAAAATGAAACGTTCCGGTTCCTTCTTGGTCCCACAGCCAACATCCAATGGTATTTGGATATACAGAAAATATTATATATATAGGGGAAGTATCATGTGGAACCTCCTTTCTATGGATCCATGGATCTCCCTTCATCACCGTTGATTGCATTTTTTGTGTGCACCAGATTGTGCCATGTGTTTGCATTTTTGAAATGCACACGTGAAATGCACATGACAAATGCACACGTAAGTTGCACATGCTCATTAATGCGCTGGCACAATCTGGTGCGTCCAAAATGCAAACAGTAAATGCAATCAACGGATGCAAAGAGGGATCCATGGATCATTGAAAATGTGGGTTCCACATGATACTTTCCCTATATATATATATATGTAGGAAATTACTCTGGTGGATCCACCACTATTTGGTGGATCCATGAGTCCCATTATTAGCCATTGGATGGCACCAAGATCAATGGTTAGCATTTTAGGTCAATAGTCAACTATTAGTCCAACTAAGGGTAATATGGGAATAGTTAGCAATTTAGTTAGCTTAGTTACATTAGGTAGCATTTAATGCTTGATGAGATGTGTTAGAAGATCTTCATTTAATGCAATCTGATTTTTTACAACTCTCCCTCCTTAATTAACACTCTCTCATCTCAATTTCAAAATGTAATTTTCTTCATTCCCTCCACCATTTTCATACCTCAAGCTTTTAGAATTTGAAGTTTTATCATAATCTCAACCCATATTCTCACCCGTATTCTCACCCCTTTACTTGTAATCCATCTCAACCCATTACTTGTAATATGGGAAAGTGTTTCTCAAGAGATTTCAAGTTTTGCAAAGTATCATACGCGAGATCAATGCGAAGACCATGTTTTGGGTGGGTATCAATGTGAAACTGTGTTGGGATCGCCAGCTGGCGGTGCGCCAGAGCAAGGTGGTTTTTCTGCATTTTAACTGTTTGCACCTCGTAGTTGCACCTCGTAGTTGCACCTCGTAGTTGCACCTCGTAGTTGCACCTCGTAGTTGCACCTCGTAGTTGCACCTCGTAGTTGCACCTCGTAGTTGCATTCCATAGATGCATTTTTACAGTTGCATTAAGTCTACAAATGTGTTCCATGTTCATTGTATTGCTTTTTTTGTATAAATTTAACATGTTTCCGTATCATTTACCCCTTTTTGTGTTGTGTTGGCAGATGATAATCATAGTTGTACGGTAACAAATGATTTCCATTATTTAGTTATCGCATTTCATTGCTGCATTTCACATGTGCATTTCACACTTGCATTTTGATCTTGCATTTTGCAGTTGCATTTTAGAATTGCATTAAAGCTACAATTGTGTTCCATGTTCATTGTGTTGCTTTTACCAAGGCTTCACAGTAATGTTTTCAGTATGATCTAACAAATGCAATTACAAATTACGAATTGATTTCCTTGTACCAGGCTTTGCAGTAATCAAATTACAAATTATGATCTAACAAATGCAATCAAAATGCATTAATAAAAAAACAAATTACAAATTAATTTCACGCTACACCAGATCCTGATCCTAAAACATATGACAAGTGTACAAGACACATTACATGCATGAATGAATGAGCCATATTGATCGATCATGCTGATGCACTTCCAAAGGTGGCAACCATAGCAAGAAGAACACCTACGCAAACAAACAAACATTAAAAATCTCAGCTTTACGAACAAACAACATAATACACATTAGGTAAACATGAAAGCAATAATCAATAAACATCAGAGTAATAGTCAAAAGATTGAGAAATGGGTAATGATCAAATCAATGAAACAAAATGCAATTATATACACAATTTTATACAAACAGATAACCATGAATGCAACACCAAAATACTCCAGTAAACTTAGTTTCAACAAAAATTTCCAATAACCAACGACACTTTCTAAAACATGTGAGTTTTACGTCGCCAACACATATTTGGATTATAAATAAATATTAAATATCAACCACAAACTGACCAACGTAACAGCAAATGGTATCGGCAGACGATTACAGTAAACATCTAAAATACTCCAGTAAAAGTCTCACCTCCTTACGCTTTCCATGTTTCTTCTTGATCAAATCAATGAACAAAATGCAATTGTATACACAATTTCATACAAACAGATAACCATGAATGCAACACCAAAATGCAACAATAAAATGCAAAACTTAAATGCAAGAGCTAAAATCAAACTATAAAATCGGCAACTTCTATTTAAAATGGATTTATCATATCTATAAAATGCAACTATAAAATGCAACTATAAAATGCAACTATAAAATGCAACTATAAAATGCAACTATAAAATGCAACTATAAAATGCAACTATAAAATGCAACTATAAAATGCAACTATAAAATGCAACTATAAAATGCAACTTCAAACAAAATGACAGAATTCACATCAAATATCCACCTAACATACTCACCCTTCAAAACGATATGCAACACCAAAATGCAACACCAAAATGCAACCTAAAATGCAACACCAAAATACAACCAAGCTCAGATGACAACATTCATTTACATAATTCAACAAGCAAAAGTTTGAATCTTTCAACCAATGTTACTGACCAGTAAACCCCATAGTCAAATTCAGAGCAGAAATCATACAAATCTCCTATTCTCAAATTCAGAATAAATAAACACCCAAAGTCAACCCAATATACACAGCTTAACACAAAACCATACTATATACTCACTTCAAATTCCCCCAATATCGAATTCTTCACATAATCTACACACAAAAATCCTTCCCAGAATCACAACAAATTCAAAAAGGGAAAGAAAATCATACCATTCAGAGTAGAAACCACCAATACCATTGACAACATCTGAGCCAAAACCCTCCGAGCCTCCATTAATCAAAACTCAACCTCACCCTCCACTCAACACTAACTCAATTTAAATCTCATCAACTCCAACAAACTCAGAGTGGATCCAGATCCAGATCCAGATCCAAATCCCAATCTCCATCTCCATCTCCATCTCCATCATCTACGGTCTCCCTCTTGGTTTTGTGAGAAGGTGAATTGGGTGAGATGGGTTTTTAGGTCAATTTAAACACCTATCGTCGTCGCTGCGTCTGGGTTTCAAAGTGATGGGTTCAAAGTGATGAATTGGGTGAGATGGGTTTCAAAGTGAATTGGGTGAGATGGGTTTCAAAGTGAATTGCGTCTGCGTCTGGGTTTCAAAGTGAATTGGGTGAGATGGGTTTCAAAGTGATGAATTGGGTGAGAAGGTGAGAGAGGATGAGAAGGTGAGAGAAGATGAGAAGTGATAGAAGGTGAGAGAAGATGAGAAGTGATAGAAGGTGGGAAGTGACAGAAATACCCTCAACACATTAACCCCCATTCAATACTAACCAAACTAAATTTATACATATAGGACACGTGTCACAATACAATCAATTCTATCTATCAGATGTGAGGTCCAGATCTGGACTCACAGACTCACCAAACAGTACCAGACCCACCAGAGACGCCCTCTATATATGTAATTGTATGTAATTTATTTTTTATATTTCGAGTTATTCGGTACTCAATTTAATTTAAATTATTTTTGGAATTTTAAAAGTTTATTCAACCATTCGTCAAGCTTACTCAACCCCCGAATATCATTATTAAATAAAAAATATAATTTAAGCCTTTTACTTTCGCTTTTCTCTCAAATTTTATTTATAATTAAATGATTAAATTTCATTTGGCAACAACACAAGAAAGCAAAGCAAAGCAAATAGGAGATACGACGACGATCTAACTAAGTCTCCGGCCGGTTTCATTGTCCTTCTCTCAACCTCTGCTCGATCCGATCGCTGTCACACTCCGTCCTCTGGTACTAAAGCTCCTCCCTTTTCTCAATTTCCAAGTTCGCTTGCCAGAACACGACTTTGTGACGTTTTTTAAGGTTCGTTCTGCGGTTGGTGACTTTGAAAATCGAAACCTAGTGCGGTTGCCTAGTCAATTTGTATGGTTTGATTTGGTATTTGGTCGGTGGGGTTGTGTAAAGTTTCGATTTTTACAATGTTTGGTAAGTGTTTGTGAAATTGTGTTAGTTAAGTCATTTCTTATCCTGTTTATTATCCAATTTGTGTTGGTGAGATGTGCGCTTTAATTTTGGGTTTATTGTTTTTTTAATGTTTGGGTAGATGAAGGTGGCTTGGTGGTGGTTGTCTGTAAATTTTAAATTAGAGTTTTGAGATCTCAGATCGGTGTTATGAGGTCACAAGCATGTGGTGATGATTGCTGAAGGATGAGATGAGGGAGGAATAGGATGCTTGGATTAGAATCTCAACTGTCATTTCACGTGATTGTTCGGTGGTGCACGTTATTAGGCTTAGGCTGGCAATTGGAGCTGGCTGTCTAGTTTTATAGGTCTGACTTTGAATCAGTGTTGGCGTGTGTTTGTGTGTATGTGTTGCTGTTGATTTAATCTTGGATTGATCAGTTGTTCATTTGGCTTTCAAAGGTTAGAATTGGGAGATCTCTAGTTTCCAGAAAGGTGAGGAGTTTTGTTATGATCAGAGAGGGAAATTGATTGGCTTTTGGGATGTTTGATGTGTCGGGAGTCGGAATTGGCATGTGTTCTTAAGTTGGAATTAGTTTTTAGTTTTGTCGATTGAAGGTTCCTTGTCTTGCTGTTAAGTGTTATGCTGAAATTGTTTTGTCAAAGATTTGAAGGTTGTGCTGCATTGTGTTCCGTGAGATGCATTTAAGATGATCATGTTTTTTGATTTTTTGATAATTGATTTCCTGTACCACTTTCTGTGTCGGTAATGATTAGAGACGTGAATTCCTGTGTTGGGTTTTATGTTTGGTGCTTAGCATGCTGGTATTGCTTCATTGTTGTAGACTTGTACTTGTGCTTTCGTCACAAGATTGTGATCTTCAATTAGAATATTCATGATATGGGCTGTCCATCTTTGGAGATGTGTTTTAAAATTGTAGGAGAATGAAGTACTCCATGTGATTGATGAGTCAACTATGGAAGTATGTAAATGGGTTTTGAGTGTTTAATTTTTGTGATTGTTTCAGATCTTTTATTTGATATGGCAAAGGGCTGCAGAGGAAGACGTAGTAGGGTTGCATCTCGCCTAATGAGACATGCTCCTTATCCACTGCCGAACTGTGCTGAAGGTACTTGTGAAAAGAAATTCCCCAAGGCCCTGCCAAATGACTGGGAAGATGCGACTTGTTCCGTGTGCATGGAATGCCCCCACAATGCTGTTCTTCTCCTTTGTTCTTCCCATGACAAGGGTTGCCGTCCTTACATGTGTGGCACAAGTCTTCGCTTTTCCAACTGCCTAGATCAGTACAAAAAGGCTTACACCAAAGTTGGTGCTATGGATGATGAACCTTCTGAGAAAAGTGAATTGACCGCACTTGCCTGCCCGCTGTGTAGGGGCCAGGTTAAGGGGTGGGTTGTGGTCGAACCTGCACGCAAGCATCTCAATTCCAAGAAGAGAAGCTGCATGCAAGATGGATGTTTGTTCTCCGGAACATACAAGGAGTTGCGGAGGCATGTAACTTCTGAGCACCCTTCTGCTTGTCCACGAGATGTGGATCCAGCAGTGGAACAAAAATGGAGACGATTGGAGCGAGAGCGGGAGCATGATGATGTGATCAGCACAATAAGGTCATCGATGCCTGGGGCTGTCGTCTACGGTGACTATGTGATTGAACAGAATGAGTATGAATCTGATTCAGATGACGAGGAGCAAGTTCCTCTTGTTGGTGAAACAAACAGGAACAGCGGGTTTGAGGTTGGATTTGGTGGGGGTAATATGGTCAACATATTACTGTTCCTACACGCTATCAGCCCAAATAGCAACCCTGGTAACAATCAAAGGCTGATTAGGGGTAGCAGGGACAGCCAACTGGCGGAGGCTGGTCCATTAAATGGTCTGAGCTTCAGTGATCAAGAAGCTGACATTGATGATCATGACATCCTGGGACCCCAATGGTACCACCGCTGCTACAACGGATGACTCCCCCATGGAGCACATCGGACGTAGATACAGGCGCTGATGTCAACCCATAATTCGTGGGGGATTACAGGTTGAAACACACCTTGGTAAATAACTTGTTTTCATTATCTAAGAAGTTAGCGGTCAGTGTAGAAAAACAAAAGAAACTAGAAATGGCGCTCATGTATTGGTCTGGTGGGACTACTTGATTTCGAGATCATTGGTCATTCATCTCGGTGATCATCGTCAGGTTTCTGTCAGACAGGAAGGAAGCAAATGATTACGAGAAGATACATCCATCTCCATACCAAGCCTTCTGGAAATACTGAAGCGTCTTCAGATTTCATTGCATTCACTAATTTGACGAAGAATTGTTGTAATTTTATGTTTGTATTTGATCATGTACTTGTCATGTAATTCCCTCTGTTGTCTGTTCCCTCACACCATCTATTTGGCTTGTACATTTTAATCCTCTGCAAATAATAAAGCAAGTCTATGCAGATTGCACATTCACTTGTACAATTTGAGCAGTTATATGACAAATCTGAATTGCATTTGGTACATTTTACTGCTCAAAATCCTCTAAGTTAAACACCAAGGCCCTGAATTCGATACAAAACCTAACCTATCCGTCTTTATTCGATACAGTAAAATAGAAATTTACTTAACAAATTGGACTAATTATGCAAGAACAAATTGTTTAAGTTCTTATAAAACTTTATTGTAGAGGTATACTTTGTGAGCTTTTGACCAGACTAATAATCTTGATAGGGAGAAAGAAATCATATAGCATAACAAAACTGGTCTTAGATTGTTTCCATGTAAAATAATAGCGGAGGGAATCTAAATGAGCCTCTTCTTTTGGAAGTAAGTCTTCAAGTGCCATACTTGCAAGGCTGAAACTCCAATGCATATCATTAGAGAAGTGATGCTGAACCACGCGACTTTTGAATTGGTTTTCTCACTTTCTTCCCTCATCTTTGCCTCTCTGTGAGTATATAAAACAATAGAAGTCAATGACTCAACGTCCACTCTTGCATGATATAATCCGGAATGCAGTTGATTGGGTTTTGGCATCGAGATTACCTTCTCTTGAGATAGCGAATGTTATTATGGATTCCACTTACTGCATCTTCAAGTTTCTTGAGCTCCAATTCAACACCCTAATGCAAAAGTTGAAACTTACAATGGACTCATGGTCATAAACACGTAAAAATTTCTCATATATACAGCTGTGTAGGAGCTGCATATTCCACGTCAACTCCAAAATTTCCATATGTACAGTCAGTGACATGTGAACGATGATGATGTTAAAGTTATGCAGAACGACCTTGTAGCAAAGTAGTGCGTAACATAACTGATTCTTTACATATTCCATCAAAACACAAAACCATATAATGATATCATAAATCCATATTTTCTCTTTTTTTACAGAATATAAAACCATCAGATGCAAAATTGTTCATCTGAGCATAATGGATTCAGCCACAATAAAAACAAGCCACATTTCAGAAAATTCAGTAATTAAAATCACAGGCAAATACTATATACCACCAGGTACAAGACACAAGTATTAAAACATCATTTCACATACCTCAAGTTTCTCCTTTTTCGCAATTGAATCCCAATCTTTCGTAGCAATTCCAGTTTTCCAATCAATACTAACACTTACAGCATCCCCCTTAAACCCTTGGCCTGGAGTCAACGAAAAGCAGGCTTCGTAGCTTCCAATCTCACTAGTCGTAAACGCAAAATTCCCATGCGTCATATTTTCTTGGTGATGAATAACTTTCCCATATGGCGATGTCACCTACACATACAGATCCAAATCACAAAACAAGCCTCTTGAATCACACTTTACTTACACAGTTCTCGATCAATAGACAATAAATATATATATAAATATTCTGAAAAAAATGATGAGACAAAATTGTGTAACGGAATTATCACCTTGACAGATGCGGTGGCAGAAGAAGAGACCACATCGTCAGAATGATCATTGGCGAAAACATAGTAATCTGCTAAAACGACGACGTTGTTCTCGATCTCTTCCGACACACACTTCTCGCCTGACGCAGGTAAATTAAACCATAAAGCCTGACTAGTCAGCAAAAGCTGAAACACAAAGATGGCAAAAATCAACGCCTTCGACATCGTCGATTTTCACGGTCGATAAGAACGTTCGAGAAGAAGCCGAAAGGGTTTTTAGTTTATATGGAAATCGGTCGCTTGATCCTATTTTGCTCGTTTTCCACGTCTTTGTCAAACATCGTGCCAATTGTAGTCAACGGGCCGTTGACTCACTGGGCCCAGTATATTATATTAATTACTACAATTTATTTTGGAATTAAATAGTTTACTAATTGACCGAGAATGCAGTAAAACCAAAATGAGACACAATTTAATTTTTTTATTAAAAAAAGATAAATGTTACAAAAATTATTCCTACAAAACAAAAGTATTCACAAAGACATCATTCTTAAAAGTTTTCCTGTGTTTTGATACTTGATTGCTGTTGCTGTCACCTATAGCCGCCTTTCTTGCGCTGTGTAGAGTTAGCACTACCCAGCGCTGGAAATTCATCGAGGTTGAGCTTTGGCGTCGAGGCTACTGCATTGTTATTGTTGTGCAAAGGAGCACTTGTTGGGGTTTGTGTTTGCTGGTGGTTTGTTTTTGGTTGAACAGGTGATAGAGATTTTGCTGGGACTGAGGTTCCGAGAGGCTTCAGTCCTTGTAAGTCTGGGTCTGGTCTGTACCAATGTGGTAGTTTGCTGTTGTCCATTTTCCGGAATGTAATTGAAATTCTGCAATGATTAGAATTGAGAAGTCAGTCAGATATTATTTAAACACTGAAAGAGTTTGGAGATTTAGACTTAAAACTAAATGACTTGGTGAGTGTGGTTGAGAGCGGAGGCTGGAAGTGTACCTTTTTCCATGCACACTAGGTACGCAGTGCTTCGCTATATCAGCTCCATTACCGTTTAAAATCAGCACAGATCTGCAAAACAATGTTATTTGGCATTCAGTTATACTATTCGCTCCGTGAGGAAAATAAAACGGGATAGTAAATTTCTTTTGACCTACAATTCTGAAGGTGTCAAAATGTTAAATTTAAGTTAATTGAAACTACTACTTACCCCAGAGGAAGAGGTATCGAGACAGGACCAGAGAACTCTCCAGGACTCAAAATCTTCAAATTGTGACCGAACATTATATTGGACTCAGTGAGGAATGAAACCGTGCAAAATGGCCGCACAAAGTCATGGTGGTCAATATGTGGAGGAATGCAGTCGCCTTCATCATATATGTTTACAATGCAGCTATTGGGTATACAAGTCGAAGGGAGAATGCGCCACCTCACCAACCTCTTGATCATACTCTTCAATAGCGGTGGCAAAGGATCAACTTCTTCATCCCTGATTATTCCAGGTGGGTTTCCGTCTTTGTCCTGCAATACAGCATTGTTAGAAATAAAGCAAATTGACTTGAAAAACAAAAAAAGGCAGTGTATTAGGAATGTCATAATCATATATACCACTGCATAATTGTAACAACAGCCGAATTGGATAGTAGCACGCCCTTTCCCGCGCATCCACTTCTTTGGTTCTGAATAGGTGCGAGCTGCAATATCAAAACATGCGAGGTTAATTCGACTAGAGATACAATATCAATAAGTGATTAAATCATATGTTTTAAATATTCCAATGTCATTAAAAGCTAAACATACCAAGCAACTGATTTTTCTGACCCAATTTCTGATACGAATTGACACAAGCAACAATCTTCTTCTGCTCCTCGACGTTAAAAACATTAGTATAAAGCTCAATCCCTTCAACAATATTAATAAGCTTCCCTTCAACTCTCTCCCTGTGACAGAAATCCCTCTTCTTCCCCACTTTCGACCATCTAATCCGCTCTTTTTCCTCCTCTGACATTCCTTCCGGTCCAATCAGTTTCGAACTAAGTCCATCATTTAACGTATACTCCACACATGATCCCATACCCCCATTGCTTTGACTTTTTCTTTCCACAGACATTGGCAAGGTCTGAGGCACCACTTTATCCTGACTGGTTGAATTCACCGATTGAGGAGTCAATTTAGAGCTCCATGATGCAATTTTGGAGGAACACTTTGATGAGTCTACAATCTCGTTGGAATCACTAGTAGAGAGGGAGGTGGATGTTAATGCTTGAGTGACATCTTTTATTGGAGATGATGTCCTTCGTTTCCCTGCAATTTCAGTAATCATCAAAATCATTCCAAACAAAAACACTCTTAAATGTCTAAATTTACAATCTCGTATGCTTTCATCATCCATAGAAGATTAAAGATTGAATCTTTATTCAAGAATTGAAAGATGAACAACTAGGTTTTAAATCTTCAACACAAATATAACAAATTAAGACAAAAGGGACACTTACGCGCAACCAATTCGACAACCTGCGACTTGAGCCGGGCAAGACAGTGTTGGCAGAAACCATCGGACGACAGAATATCTCGAATCTCCTCGCGGCTCAACTCATTCATTAGACTCGCGAAGTCAAGTTGCGATTCAGTCGTTGGCTCGGCCATAGCGAAATTCAATCTCTATCTGGGAGGACAATTGAGCAGAGGACTTTAGTATTTAATGGTTTCGAGTGTGGTATTTGTTTCCAAGTTCTGGAAAAACCGAGTGTGATACTCCCTCCGTCCCGCCGAATGCTTCCTATTTGGCATTTCCAATGTAAAATAAGAAACCAATATTTAAGGAATAAAAAATTCTAATGAAAATCTGATTAAGACTAAATTTTCCCACCAAAATTTTGAGACCAAAATTAATTTACCAAAAGTAAACTTTCCCACCAAAATTTTGAGACCAAAATTTTGAAATCAATATCTAGGGTTATTGGGGTGATTTTTCAATTTTGGTAATTGGTTTAATTCAATTATAATAATTAATTAGTTAGTATAATTAATTATGTTTAACTAGTAAATGTAATTAGAGTGTTATACTTTAATATTTATTTTTTGCCAAAAAAGGAAATAGGAAGCATTCGGTGGGACACCTAAAATGGCAAAAAGAGAAGCATTCGGTGGGACGGAGGGAGTATTAGATTAAGGAATCTTGTCAGATGTGGTAAGTCCTAAGTCGGCATTCAACGTTTAAGCCGTGTTTGTATTGAAAACGACGCCGCTTTGTTCACATCAGCTACAATAAAGATTTTGTTATCATATTTATTCGTTTGTTTTCTTGTAATTTGAATTTTAATGTTTACTTGAATATGAAGATGGCTTGGATATGCAGAGAAGCGTTCATTTACGATCCTCACGTAGCGTGCGATTTCTGCGATCCACGATCTGGGCCGTTGGATCGATTTGATCTAACGGTCCACAATTTGCGCAATCTACATTTTTGTTGTTTAGCATTTGCATGAATGCATATTGAAATATGTATATAGTTAAGTGAAAAAAATACAAATAGTTAAAACTTAATCTGCACACATGCAAGGGATCGTAAAGGAACTGGACTCTGGATATGCATACTTTGTGTTTCTGAGTTTCAAAGCTAGCAAATTTGACCTTTGAGTTTTAAACTGTCAACTTTTTGATGGGTGGAGATGTAAGGTATTAACGTGTTCTTACTGACTAGAGAGTAGAGACGGACCTTTAAGTTTAGATTTATATTTCACACTACTACTACTACACAATGATAAACTGTTGAGGAACTTAACAGAGAGTGGACTAAAGCACAACTGCCTAGAATCTTACCATTTAGTAAAGCTTCCTTGAATATCTGATCAAACTCGTTCTTTTATTGAAAGAGAAGTTAACTCTTTTGAAACAACATGCTGTTTTGATAGGATCTCAGCAATAAGTTGACGACCAAATAAGTGCGAGTTTTTAAGAATGAAATTTCTTGTCTCGGGATCAACTACGTATCCTTGACCTGGCATCCACCGTAGCAACTGTAGAAGAAGTTCCTTCTTCTCAGGTTCTGCGATGTAACGAGATATCGCTTTACTAAAAGCAGCCTGACAATTGGAGAAAATAAATGTATTCAGCAAACACAGAAGTGATCCTTATCAACCTGCTAGACACTGGATATAATTTTGTAAGGTTAGGGGCTAACCTTATCAACCTTATAGCCAGAGCCATGTATAGCCTTGAATACATCATTTATCAAGTTAATATTTCCCCACTTCATGAAAGCATTGGCAAACTTCTTCATTGCAGGCCGTCTTATAAATTTAGCATTGTCCTGTTCAACAAAACTCTCACAGTTTAATTATTGAAAACTTGATTATTATTTATAATACAAAGACTTAACACACCTTGACCACCACATATGCGTCTTTGAATAAGTGACCATCGATGAGGATATGGAGAATACTCTCGTGGTGGTCCTTGCACATTGTCCTTTTACCAAATCTTATGATGTTATACACATTAAATGCTTCCATGTATGCTTTAGTTTTACCAAGGCGAAACATCAGTGAAATGGCAAGTTCCTAAAAATTAGAAAGTGTATTAATTAGTTACAGGTGATCATACCTTTTTGATAGAATATTATGTCAACAAAGGATTACATGTTATTGTGTTAAATCCTATTTTCAAGATACAATAATGAATGGGGACTCACCTCTGCAGGTTGATAGCCTTTACTGTGCATATCATTCATGGTCTGATACGCAAGCATATACAACTTCTCCTTGATAAAGTATTTGATTAGTATCTGGAAAGTATTATTATCTGGATTGATGGAAAATTCATCCATTTTCTTCATCATCTGCATGACGCTATCCATCTCACCAACTCGGCAGTATGCACAAAGCATTGTGTTTAAAATAACAACATCAAACTTCTCAGAACTCCCTTCAAAATCTGTGGCTAACTGTTTTGCCTCTTCCAAAAGTCCAGCTCTGCAGAATGCAGAAATCATAATGCTATACGCAAAACCATCTGAAAATGGCATTTAGTGCACAAGTCAGTAAGGCTCATGTTAATCATGACAATTTAAAAATGAGAGCGCCCAGTTTGGCGAGTATGAATTATTCTGAAAAATTCGACACTCGATGGTAGTTCAGATAACATGCAAAGATACTGCATCAGAGAAAATAAGTACCCGATCTTACTTGCTTCGCTTTCATGTTGATGAAAACTGATCTAGCTTCATCAACTTGTCCAGTTTTGGAGAGGCTGTCCATCAGCAGGCAATATGGCATCTATACATTAAATAGAAAGCACCAAAATTATTTATTTTGGAGTATCGGGCGATCAGGAGTATGCACTTAGTTATCACAGATAGAAGCTTAATCACAGTGTTAGGAGACTTCATTTTTCATAAGTCAATCAGATAAGAAAATTTATTCTGGAGCCATAGTTCACCTCATCATCAGCGTAACCCAGATCCTCAAGTTCGGTGAGTAGTTCTTTTGCCTTTTGGAAGAGGCCACCTCTAACATACACTTTAAGCAAAGTTGTAAGCATCACCTGCATGTTTGGTAAAAATAAAAATAATATCTAAAGACCAAAAACCTTAGTGCAAAAGAAACAAAATGCTCGCTGGGCGACACCTTTAAAACAAACCTTATTTGGAACTAACCCTTCTGATTTCATACTTAGAACCAACTCATCAGCCTTCTTATAGTCCCCTTCGGAAGAGTAAGCATTAAGTAAGGAGCTGTAATGGAACATATTTGGAGAATGGCCTTCATCCTTCATCCGGTTGAAGTAGAGTTCAGCTTCTTCACGTCTACTATTAGAAGCACAAACTGCAAGCAGCGTCCCATAAATTACACCATCCATGACCAGCTCATTTTCTTGTAGCTCCTGAACTAATTTCATTGCCTTGGTGTATCCATCAGTTATCTTCATACAGCCTGAAAGAAGCTGAGACGGAAACCATATATAATTAAAAAGTTCACCAATATAATCCATGGAAACAGGGCTTGGCAGCAGTCAGCAAAATAACCGACATACCGTACTATAAGTAAAAACATCAGGTACTAATCCATCCAGCTTCATCTGTTCAAATAACTTAACACCATTCTCGAACTTGCCATTTCTAACCAAACAACTGAGAACTGAATTGCAGACAGCCGCATCAATTCTGGTTTCCTTTTCAGGAATGCTATTATATATTTCAATCGCTTTTGCGACACTAATGCTCCTCCCCATCTGTTTCATGTAAGTACTATAAGACGCCACATTAATCTTCCCATTCTTCCTCATCCACTCAAACAGCTGCAAACAGGTACGCACCCTCGTAAACCATATTATTATCACTTAAATACTTCAATAAAACTATCAATTGAAATGCGCACATCTCGTGAATGAGAAGCTTCAAAAACAGCACCTTAGAAATATCTTGCAACTTATTCATCTTCCCCAAATCCCTCATAATCACATTTAAATCTTGCACCTTTAAAACCTCTCCAAACCTAATTCAATCATCAAATTTCATCACCAATACATTTGTCAAATTGTAAAACTAACATTTGTATGGAAATAAGGAGCAACCTTAGAAGAGCCGAATCCAAGTCGGAAACTTTCTGGAATTCCGAAATTGCAGATTTCCTCTTAGAGTAATTCGTTGAATACTGAGTAGGAGACGATGTTGAACTACCGTTTGAAGAGCTTGACAGTGTTCGTTTAAAGGAGATTAGTTGAGAGCTATTTAGCTTGATGGATAAAGCGGTAGGCTGAGGTGGAACTGAGGCGGTTGATGTCGCCGCCGGGCGGGTGAGGGCGGAGCAAACGCAGGGAGATATCAACTCCATTGAAGTACGCAATTGGAGCCTCGTCGAGAAGAAGATGAAGCTGCAATTGAACCACCGGTGAGGAAGCTGAAATTGAACCGTAAGGATTAATCTAATTGGATCGACAATGTTTCAATTTGACCGTGAACCAATTTGATTCGGTACAATTAATTTTAATTTAAAATTTCGTTGTTTTAAGAAATAATTAATTGAATTGATGTATTTTACTATTAAAATTAATTTTGTATGAAATTCCAACCGCTTCGAATCCATTGATGCGTACAACAATATGCAGCGGATTGAAAACTACGTAGTTTAATTAAAATGTTTGTAAAATTATGCCGTTTTACTAAAACTCAATTAGAAATTATTGAACTCTTTCTAAACGACATAGTTTTATACATGAATTACGTAGTTTCATACTTAAACTCTGTATTTCGGATCCGCCGGATAATGTTGTTCGCAGCATAGGATCTCATACCTTCTCTACTAGTGTGAGACAAATATTATCTTTTGTGTGACAGAAAGTTTTAATACAACTTTATTGAAACTAAGTACAACTTTGTTGCCTTATTTAATAAATGAACATCAAAATGTATTGATTTTGTTTAGATTCTAGTATAACTTTGATCAAATTTTGATCGAACTTGATCACTAGCAGCTCGCAAATGCTGTGTACGTTTGCAATACCAATTGGCACTATTACAGCTTGGTAAAACTGGGTTAGTCTGTTTGATGTGATCATTTCATTACAAGTATCTATCATAATCTTCTATCTTTATCTGCGTATTTGGCATACACAACATCAAACGTGACCGGCCCAATATCAACATGATTACGTGGCCCGTAATGATAGCCCAAGCCCGTATGATGCAGTGGTCCTAGAATGAAGAATCTTTTGTATGGATGATGTTTAAAGGTAAAGAAGCGCTTTATTAACTCCGGCATTCAATTCAGTTGCGTGTCGTGCTGCCAGTGCTGTCAATTATTATTTCATTTAATATTTGCTATTAAATCAAACTAACGTTTCAGTCAGCAAATATATTCAAAGAGACTCACCCAATGTTCCTATTTTATCTAATTTTTAATTAATAATAAAGTTTGGTATTTTTTGTCTTTTTGTTTACTTTATTTTCAGTTTCGTTTTCAAAACTTAAATCATTATCTCGACACGTATGAAAACCCAACATGACAACACTACTCCGCATGTCCACAAAAAATTCAATTTGATTCCGAGCGGAGATGATGACACGTGTCACATAACCTTCTCGCGCAACTAGCGCGTGGTGTGCAACAAGCCCTTAATTTGAATCAATCGCGTGTTTGCATAAATTTCTTAAAGAGTAATTTAAAGGTAGCGCAAGCAAGCTATGTATAATATCGTAATTAATGTCAAATAGTAGGGGTAATTTCGGTATTTAAATTATGTAGTCTCAACCGACCTAGTCCTTAACGTACACTAACAAAAATACACACGCAACCAAACACGCCTTAAACCACAAAAGGCGATAAAAGAAAAGAAAGCCAAACCTAATCCTCTCATCATTCTCTCTCATCGTTTCTGGCTCAAATCGAAACGTAAACAAAACCCTCTCTACTTTTCCGTTGCGAACAGCTCCGAGAATCGTCGCGACGCACCGCCGCTTCCACGTCATCGCCTCCTCTGTATTTAAATCTTAAATTCCGTACCGATCGGATTCCTGTTTTGGCGATTTCTGATTTCGATCGGTGAGTTGTTGTGTTGCGTGATTTGTTAACCTCATCTTCATCGGCGGTTGCCGCTGAGGTTGGTTGAATCTGATTGCGGTGTTCATCGATCGGGATATGGCGGCTGGAGTTGATTCATCGGAGGCGGAACGGATTTCATCCGGAGTCGCGTTGGAATTTCCTGAATCGCCTTCGAGTCCGATGCCTCAGAGGCTGCGTGAGAGGCTATTGGAGTGGAAGAGTCCTTGTTCTAGTGCTGAAGATATAGAAGCGAAGCTTCGTGACGCGGATCTTCGTAGACAGGTTTGTTGTTGCTGATGTTATATATGTTGATTTATCTCTTACTTTTTTTGATGAATTTGCTTTGGTGCATCAGAATTTTATGTTTCCATAACTAATATGTGCTGCAGGTTTTTTGATCGGTTAGAGTATATATTAATGTAGATCACCTATTTGATTGGAAGTTTATGATGATTTAGTCCATTCTGTGTAAAAATGAGTTGATGAGTTTGATTTTGTGGACCTTGTTTGCTATGGTGTCATCCGGATTTCTGATGTGAATTTTGCATGTAAGATTGTTTTTATTTGATTTTAATTATTGTATGTTGATGCTGTTCCAGAAATTCTATGAGATGCTGTCGACAAAGGCTCGGGCTAAGCCTCGAAGTCCTGTGCGGCCCTTTCCTCATGATGAAGAGCTCAGCCAGCGGCTTAAGTTGAAGCTCCAGTTGGCGGAACAGAAAAGGTGATTACAATTTTGATCAGCATATATGTTTTCGATATCTGGATTGGATGTCGTGGCGATAATAGTTGTTATTAATGGATTCACTAGCCACGGTACTCTACACTGGCAGATTTAGAAAGTCTTCTGTAATACTAAATGCTTATTCTTCAGAAGCTAGGACACATTCCTGACTACAAACAATACTGATGGTTAGTTTCTTGTTGGTCAAATAGGTTAAGCAAGTTAGAGGAAGCGCAGCTTCGTCTAGCTAAGTTGGATGAGCTGCGGCAAGCTGCTAAGACGGAAGTTGAGATGCGTTATGAGAAAGAGCGCTTGGAACTTGTCTCTAAAGTTGAGTCACGGGTCCAGCAAGCCGAGGAGAACAGAATGCTCATTCTCAAAGCCTATAAGCAGAGAAGAGCAGCATTGAAAGAAAGGGCCTCACAGCAAATGTTGCGTAGGATGACTCGTGAGATGAAGTATAGGGAGCGTGTTAGGGCTGCAATCAACCAAAAGCGAACAGCAGCTGATGAAGCGGTTGGAAATTCTCGAGGCGGAAATGAAGCGTGCAAGGGCTAGAGTGTTACAGGTTCGACGAGTTGCCAAATCCGTGTATCAACAACGTGAGGTTCAGAGGAAAATATTAGAAAACAAATTGGATGATAAACTGCAACGGGTAAGGATTGTGCCTAGTCTGCATTTTTATTCGGTTTAGCCTTTAATCAGTTTTTTTCATTTTTCTTTAATTTGATGCATATTTATTCCATCTATTAGGCAAGAAAACTGCGGGAAGAATACCTTAAGTTACGAGGAAGGGTGTCCTATTCAAACTTGAGTGCTTGGAACCAGACACAGGATCTGGCGGATGTACTGGCCAAAAAAATATCAAGGTATGAATTACAACTGTCTAATATCCTAAGTTATTTGTTTTTGTTATATGTTAAGTAATATCTCAATCTTTAGGTGTTGGAAACGGTATCTTGAACATAACAAAACAACACTCGAGCTGACTAAAGATTTTTGGCGCTGCAACTCAATGAGAATCATGTCAAGTCAATGCCATTTGAACAGCTTGCTCTTTTGATTGAGTCATCAGAAACTTTGCAGACAGTGAAAACATTACTTGAGCGATTTGAAAGACTCTTGGGGATATATCGCGAGTCAACAGCCAGCAGCAATGCATCAAGACATGAAAATATTGATCACTTACTCAAGCGAGTAACATCTCCAAAAAAGAGGCCTACTCCCAGAAGCTCCAGAAGAAGTAGCCCATCAAAGACAATGCCAACTGCTAAACAATCGACACAAAATATTGACAAATTGGCAAGATACCCGGTGAGAATCGTGCTCTGTGCATACATGGTATTGGGCCATCCAGATGCAGTATTTAGTGGCAGCGGAGAACAGGAGATAGCACTGGCCAAGTCTGCTGAAGCATTTGTCCGAGAGTTTGAATTGTTGTTGAAAGTTGTGCTTGATGGACCAATTGGGGGAGGAGATACTGTAGAATCCCAGCCTTCATTACCAGAACGTTTGACTTTCCGATGTCAGTTATCTGTATTTGATAGAGCGTGGTGCAATTTCCTAAACAGCTTTGTGCTGTGGAAAGTCAAGGATGCAAAGTTGTTGGAAGAAGATTTGGTGAGGGCTGCTTGTCAGCTGGAGGCATCTATGATTCAGACTTGTAAGATGACCTCAGGAGATACAATCTCCTTAACCCATGATATGAAGGCTGTTCAGAGACAGGTACAGCCTTTAACTTAATACTACAAAATATGGTAACGTCTCAGTTTCTTTTATTTAACCTGTCTGGTAATATTCATTGTAGGTATATGAAGATCAACAGCTTCTGCGAGAGAAAGTCCAACACCTAAGCGGTGAAGCTGGTATTCAGCGAATGGAATCTGCTCTGGTTGATACTAGAACTAGGTATTTTCAGTTGGAGAATGAAAGATTATCAGGATCCCCAGCCATCCAATCTAAAAGGTCTTTGTCAGTTTCTTCATCCCCCAAGAGCTCCTCCGACAGTGATGAAGCTGACTTGAAACCTAGACACGTATCCCGATCTTTGTTCACAAAAGAAGCTGTATCTTCTGTTTCCGCTTCATCGAAAACTGACTTAGCGGTCAATCTAAGTTCGTCAATGGAACAGTCAGTCAATGAAAATGAATTGATAGTAAATGAAATTCTTCACGGTCAACGCTCAGGAAATGCAGCTGCATCCAGCTCCATTGAAGAAGAGAGCAACCGTGTGAAGGTTTGCACCCTTGAAACTACTTCCATACTCACCTATTAATTATTGTCCATAATGATTATATATTAATGTTCATTGTAGGCAAAGGTGAGAGAAGTAATGGAAGCGGCATTTTGGGACGGCATTGTTGAATCTTTGAAGGAGAATGATTCAGGTTATGAGCGGATAGTTGATTTGCTTAGGGAGGTAAGAGATGAATTCTGCAAGTTGGCTCCCGACAGCTGGAAGGAAGAAATAAATGATGCCATAGATGTGAATACCTTTGCTCTGGTGTGTATGATGTTCTATTTATTGTGTTACTTATCTGGCAGTTAATAATTTGAATGATTTTAAAACTCTCTTTTATGGTTTCCTCAGATTCTCAAGTCAAAAGATCTGGACATGGACTATCTAGGGAAGATTCTGGGCTTTTCCTTGGTTATGCTGCAGAAGCTCTCTTCTCCTGCTTCTGACGAGGAGAGGAAAGTTAAGTACCAGAAGTTAATGACTGAATTATCAACCATGTGTGATGCAGACGCCAAATCCAACTCTCTGTTGCTCACTGCCTTAATTAAAGGCTTACGCTTTGTACTGGAACAAATTCAGGTATCCAAACTTTATATTGCAGTGATAGATATGTCTTTTGGATTTGGTGTCATTTGGCCTGGCATTCATTTTGTGTCTATTCTCTTGATCTATGAAATAGGAGCTCAAGCAGGAAATAGTTAGTGCTCGCATGAGAATGATGGAGCCTTTACTTAAGGGTTCTGCAGGCATAGACTATCTAAGAAAAGCATTCATTAATCGTTATGGCTCACTAGAGACTACAACCTCACTACCACGAACCTGTCAGTGGTTTTCTTCTGTTTGGGAAGTGAAGGACCAAGAATGGGATGGGCATAAGAATTCTTTGAACAACTTGGGCAGTCATGAGAGTGAATCCCACACTTTTCTTCCGCCGACAACTCTCAGAACCGGTGGAAATGTTTTAGTGAATTCAAGTGGGAGCTTCACGAACTCCTCATCAGGTTTGAAAATTTATTGTTGTAATTATACACCACACTTTTCACTAAACTTTGGACTGAAGAATATGTATGTTCATCTATAGCATCCCTGCAACCAGAATGTGATGGAGAAAATATTGACCTTGTCGTGCGACTTGGATTGCTTAAATCGGTGTGTGCTGTGCCTGGACTCAGCCATGAGACTTTGCCTGAAACAATGGAATTGAACTTGTTAAGGCTTAGATCTGTGCAGGCCCAAATTCAAAAGATAATAGTTATTGCAACCAGGTTTGGTTTTGGTTTTGATTTTGAATAATCTTTTTTTCTTAATAATGGTTTTGCAATTGTTAACTTGAATTTGATCATTTGAATGCAGCCTTCTCATCTTTCGCCAAATACTCGTGAGTGACCGGGTGATGAATCCAGCAGATTTAGAAAGCCTTGTGTTAACATGCTCAACTCAACTTATGGAGTTACTTGATCGTTTTGAAGATGCTGGCATTGATGATATTGTTGAATTGACTAGCAAGTTTTTAGTTGGTAGTGAGGATAATACAGAAAAATTTCAGTCGAGAAAGGTGATCATGGCTAGAATGATATCCAAGAGCTTACAAGCGGAAGACCCTGTATTCAAAAAGGTTTCACGTGCAGTCTATCTTGCGTTGAGAGGAGTGGTACTTGGAGGCAGCGGGTCTCATGGAAAGAAACTTGCTGAAATGGCGCTCAGGCAGATTGGTGCTGTAATGCTGACGCAAAGGCTTATGGAAACTGCAGAGACGATAGTTGTGGTTGCAAAAGTTTCGGTTGGGGTTCACGGTCCCTGGTACCTACGTATGGCTGAAGAAATGCAGAAATTATGATAACATGCCTGTAAATATGGCGCATTGAAAGACAAAAGAAATGCACTGTACAGAATGTGCTTATCTAGTGTGAAAATATCAATTTGTAGATGCAGCACTATTTATGTACAATACTTCATCTGGCAAACGTATAACTAATTGTATTGTTCAAAGTGATTTCAAAATCTGAATAGAATGCATAACAAACAATGCATATTCTAGTGAGGACAAATAAATATTGTAAAACGGAATGACATAATCTTAGCCGTTGATTTGATTAATCTAACGGTTGAGATTAAAATTAGTTTTTATTAATAGGCGGTTGGATTTGCAAAAAACACGGGCGGTTGGATTTGACGGTTATTTTTTTTAAATTTCATCCGTTAGTTTATTAGCAATCAACGGTAGAGATTATGTCTAAGCGTCTTACATAAGATTAAATGTCCTCCTAGAACTTCTTCCTATTTTTTAAAATCAAAAGTTTGTTATTTTTAAGATATAATCATTATAATATCTAATATGAACAGTAAAAATTTCTGACACAGTACACGTGACACATTCTGATTGGTTTCAATTCTTATGGTAGATTTTCAAATTCTACCATGGGATGATTTTTTCATAGAAAATCATGGAAAAACCATGCGTGATCAAAAAAACCATGGATGCATGGTATTTTTTCCATCCCTCATGGTAGAATCTCATGATAAAAAAATTATTGTGGGGAGTGCTCTCAGAGAGAATCTATTTCCTGATGCTGGCGATTCCTTAATGATATGGGATATTTTCCAATGGACCCCTTTGATATGGTATATTCTCCTCCCTTTTTCTTTTGTTTTTAATCCGGTAATTTCATATTCGCCGAATATCTGTACTCCTAGCAATGTTCCTTTGATATTTGTTTACGGTTGTTGATAATAGAAAAGATATATTTATTTGTGGTAATATGAGGTATTTATGCGGGTAGTTGATAGTAATATATTGTTTACGGATAGTTTTGACAATATAAGTTGTTTACGGGTTGTTTTGACCCTATAACTATACGTGCACATTCGAATGTGCATCTGTGCAGACGCTAAAAAACAAAAATTCTACACTAAAAAACAAAAACTCAAATGTACAAAATGAGAGTCGTAAAGTCTACTATGTATAACACACTTCTTCCAACGTAGTATAAGAAAGACACACAAGGAAAATGCACAAATCCGACATTTAATTAAAATTCATACGAACATTAGTTTAGTTCAAATAAGCTACTTTTTATGCAATACGACCAAGTATGAATGAGGAAAAGCATTACAGAGATATGTTTTGTACCTTGATGCTACTCCTGCATCTTCTTCTTAAAGTCTGTCTTGCTGAAATCACCAATCTTCTTCCTCTGGTTCTGGTTAATGAAGTCGATCTCAGCTGGTTTCGCCCTTGGGCTTTCTTTGTCCAAATATATATGTCTTGGCCTCGTCTCGAAGATCCACCTTCACACGTGGCGTACTTCTAAGCTCTCCATCTTTATGATCTCTCTTCAGGATAGTCACCTCACCATTACTAAGACCTGGCATATATTTTTTTATTCCCGAAACATCTATCTTCACCCTTGGTTCATATACTAGTGACCTAGGTACAGCCTCTCGTTCCCGAACGAGTTCCTTTCGAAGTTGCCGAATCATGGCAGACTTCTTACTAATATGAGCTTCTTGCTCAACAATGATGTTAGTCAACTCATCATTTTAATCACAAAGACTTTTAATAATGAATAACAAATCAGCACGTGATTTATGTTCAGAAGTAGTAGAGGAATGGTTTACCTCCGACATTGATGACCCTTCCCTGGTCATAATACACAAGTTCCTCCCCTAGGACTTGTTCCCGTACTGCCTCTTCGAGTCACTGTCCTCTTCCGAACCTCCCCATGGTGCAATTTTTGACTTCTTGTCCTTTGACTTCTCATCGTCGGATTTCTCCTTGTCGAACTTATCCTTCTTCTTCTTACTGCAATCTTTGGCAAAATGTCCCTTTTTACCACAATAAAAGCATTCGTCATCCTTCCCTGCAGTGCGCTTTGAAGAAGAGTTCTTTGAAGTGAGATTCTAGTTGGCAACCATCAATGCCTCTGACAGGAGCACCAATCAGCATGTTGCTTTCGAGCTTAGAGACCAGCTCCTCGAGAGTGATCATCTTCGTGTCAGGAAGAGCAGCCAAAGTCCTTGAATATCATTCCACTTAGGGCTTAATCCTTGCATGAAGTGATGAGTCACCTCCCACCGTTCGAACTCCTTTTCCAATCTTGAAAGGGTGGACAAACATCCCTTAAACTTTGAGTGATAGCCATACATTGACTCACTCCTGATCTGACGAAAACTGTTGTACTTCATTTGAGCTGTGAGGATCCTGTTTCTCCTGACATCTCCAGAACCATCATAGGTTCTCTTCAGAGCATCGAGTCTTTGTAGATCAAGACCTTCTTAAGATCTCCTGGATCAAGAGCAGCATGTAAACCTTCATTGCTCGAGCGTTCTTTTGAAGCTGAGATTCCTGAGATTGCTCTCGGAATTGTGGATGTCCCCTTTATATAAGTGAGCAACAACCAAGTTCATGACCTCTAACAACCTTTAAAATCTATTCTTGTTCTAGATTCACAACATTTTAAATATGCTCTTGTCCAGACTCGTCAAGATATTCAAGATATTCTTTACCAATTAAGTTCGTTCAGGCCACAACGACGTTCCTTCGTTGTCCTAGATTTTCGCAACTTCTTGGTTTCGACTTCGTTTCGTTCAAGTCCCTTCATATGCGCAGATTCTTGTCTCTTTGGTATCTGTCAGGTACATGTACCTGAACACTCAACTACGGTATCAGTCGAGTATTGTCACCATCAAAACCACATGAGGTAAATGTTCTTACATTCTCTGTTTATTACAAATTAAAGTAATAAGAGGCGAATAAATCAATCATGTTCTACTAACTTATTAAGGGAATTCAAGCCTTCTAGGGTCGAAATCCGTTATGACCCAGTGCACGCGTGCAAATTGAATTTTCAACTATTTGTATTTTTTATTTAACTATATGCACATTCGAATGTGCATTTGTGCAGATGCTAAAAGACAAAAATTCGTATACTAAAAAACAAAAACTCAGAAGTACAAAATGAGAGTCCAAAAATTCGTTTGTCACGTAAGGGGTCACAAACGAACTCTACTCTATCTTCTATAACATACTTCTTCCACCGTAGTATAAGAAAGACACAAGGAAAATGCGAGGCTCCCTATCTCCAATGCATAAATCCGACATTTAATTAAAATTAATAAGAACATTAGTTTAGTTCAAATAAGCTATTTCTTATGCCATACGACCAAGTATGAATGAGGAAAACATTATAGAGATATGTTTTGTACCTTAAATAGATAATATTGAAGAAAAATAACCATGTGGATCACTGTTCTTAACCTCTTCAGTAGGAGACTTACCATTACCTCTATAATTCGCAGCTCCTTTAGGCCACAAAGCACGGTGCATGTGTTTGACCTGCATGGGAACAACATATGACTATACATCAAGGAATCGTAGTTAGTGAACCTTTCATATGCAGCTCGAAATATGAGCTGAGAAATTCAGATTGTAACCAATCAGTCTGTCAAACAAGGTGGCCTTCAAAATACGAAGTGGAGGAACAATTCTGAAGTTCTACATGATTTATAGGTCAAGACAAAGTTGTAACAGAACATGAGTAATTTGGTATGCACAGTAGAACAGAAGAACCAAACTTTGCGTAAGTTGAGATCAGTGCACCGTATTAATTACAAATAAATAAACAAAGTAATTACAAACTCTCCAACCGAACCTATTATATTTGATTCACATCTTCTTTAGCTCTGAACCCCAAACCAATTGAAAAATCATGCCATAGTTTGTTAGATATTAGAATGATCTTATATTCAAACCAAATAAGTTTTGGTCATTTTTTGACTGGCATTCAAAGACTCTGTCCAGTCACTGGGGCCTCAAAGCAAATTTCAATAACAAAGTAGTCAATAACTTATGTATCACAAACAGAAGCCTGTGTTTGACATTTCTTATACAGTCACCATAGTTAACAAAAATCGTACATTGGAATGGTTACTATCATGGTGTATGCAGCCAGTAAATATTAGTGATAATCAATCTCACCTTGCATGTACCACAAGCCAGGGTTGCACAGGTGATACTCTAATAAAATTAAATCAACCCGTGGAACACAATCTTGGTAAGCCAGGAGTCTGCACAGGAAAAACACTTGCATAAGCAATGACAAACACTACTTGATAATCTTTATATGAAGCACTTTTATATCAAAAGCCATGTACAAACAGTATGTGATAAATTTACGTGCATCAAGTAAAATTAGCAGAAGTCTGAGGATATCACGCTAAATCAGGGCACAAGAAAAAAACATTAAAAATACAACCATGCAACTTAATTATTTTGAGATAAATGTTACGGGGATATGTTCATGATTTTGATACAAGCTTACCTAAAGATCATGAACATTCTAAATATTATAAGTAAAACTTAAAAGCCAATAAAATCGCAAAACAGTCACTATGTCTATAGCACAAATTAATAGACAAAAATGATGCAAATCGCACAAGTGATTAAGCACAACTGAAATAGTAGTTAGGTCACTAAAAGTCTAAATCACCTGTACATACCTTAGCAACCTTGTCTTCTCAGCTTCTTTACTAGACTATTGTGCCGGCAACCAAAACGGAAAACTGAAACTTAGATCAATATTATGAACTCTATAAGCTGAATAATTGTGCAGCTTCTGCCAAATTAGTCACTCCTGCAAAATCGAAAGTTCTGTAAGTGTATAGCGTCTGCCAAATCAGTCACTCCATAATCAACAACACAATCATGGAAAAGTAACTCCTAAAATTTAATAATCTACCAAAAACAAATCCTCATGCCGACTGAAATTCATCAATCCACATAATCACACCACGTGCGATCACTTCTGATCGGAGGCGATTTCGATAAACAATTGGCAATCGGCAGCGGAATAAGAACGAAATCAAAACAGAAAACGTAATACAAATATCGTCTGCATTCGCAACACTCACTGAGTGCGATCGATTCAGTTAGATAGCATTTTCACCATCGACTACAGTTACGGCAAGATTGAAACAGCGAAGTACCTTCTGGAAGTCACCGGAGATGCGTTGCGACGGAGCAGGTTGGGAAGCTGAATGAAAATGAATTATGAAGAAGTGACGAATTTATACGATCCAGTGATGATTTGAATTTCAAACTTCATCGATTGGCGGGAGTTAACAACCTTGCCAACGGCATCATCCGCACCGCGGAGATATTTTCTGGAAGTTTTTAAGATATTCTTTTTTTTATGTTTTAAATTGTTTATTAATTCAAAGGCTTTAATAAATTCCAGAGCTAGAATTAAAAGTAAACATAAAGCAATCAAATTGGTAAGAATGAGACAGTAAAGGTGAAGGTGACTTCAAGCAAAGTAGACTATGCTTACAGACGCTACAAGTTGAAACTGATGGAAAGGCACGGCATATAAACACCCTTGACACCACCCTGATCCAAATCCGCAAACAGATGATCATAATTTACAAAGTTTATTTTGCACACAGAAATCCTATAGAACAAAGGTGTTTTTATACAATATAAGAAAGACGTAAACTCTTTGGCTGGAAGAAGTTTGGAGGGAAAGGTCAGTCTTTGATTTGCAACTGACCATCTTTGATCTCGAACTGTCCACTGGCATGAACTTCTTTCACTGTCTTTTCGTACTCATCTTCCTCTTCTTCAACCTCTTCTTCTTCAGCTTCTTCATCTTCTTCCTTGTCGTCATCTTCTTCTCCAGCCCAGCCAAAGCCACCAACAGATCGGGAGATTGGAGGGCCTTTCTGCCTCTTCGACGATTCTCATGATGTCTTCTACGCTTTGGAGGGAGAAGCTTGGGTTTTCTCGTTGTAGTACGTAGCCTGGGCGCTTCTGTTAGCTCCCGAGGCAAGTTCTTGAGGAACCATGGATGACTCTTGATATCTTTAATGCTGATCCTCTGCAAAAATAAATCACATAAAAAGCATGCCCTGATTGAAAAATTTAAAATTCACTGAGCGTTAATCTACAATGCCATTTAATGCAAAGCATGTTACGCAATGGCACTACATACATCTGAGTACACCTACACCTGCAGTAAGCTACTATACTGTAAATATGACAGAAAAGTATCCGCTACGCCATCTTAAATCGACCAAGCACCAGCTAAAATGTTGTACACAGTTAGTATTTTGTGTACTTCTATATTATGTTGATATCCAAGAACAAATATATGACTTGTGTATATCAAACTGTAATGACATCCAGAACTCTCATATAACATAAAACTATACTAACTTCACATATCATTTGCAATGGGGGTAGTCCTAAACTTCAACTATGGTAGCAATATATCAAAATCATACTTACTCTTAGTGGATTAGCGACAAAGATCCTCGATAGAAGGTGTTTACAGTCTTGAGATATGTGCACATAGTCAGGGATTTTGTACTGGACAGCCATTATTCTCTGCAATATGTATTTTATAAATAAATATCGGATCATTTGCATACACATAATGAGTGATATACATGATAGCTGAGGAAGACATAAAAACAACTCACACTTATCGTCTTTCTGAAATTTTTTGGATCCTCCTGATCCTCAAAAGGGTATGCTCCGACAAGCATCACATAGAGTGTCACACCACATGACCAAACATCAGCCAACTGGGAAGGGAATCATGCAAAGTCAAGCTATATAGCTACATGGCTGACTGATTTAGCATCATTATAAGACAATGGAACAGAATCCCAGCGGTGACTTCTTAACCAAAATAAGATAGTGACTGTTTTTTGTATTGGTTTGCAAAAGAATCAAGAACATGGCCAACACGAGAAATCATTTCAAATTTGCTATTACTAGCACAAACCTTTCCATCATATTCTCGGCGAGAAAGGACTTCAGGTGCAATATAGGCAGGAGTTCCAACAGTAGATTTAGGTCTTGAATGGAGTAGCGATGACTGCGCATATCAAAACAGATGCAGATCAGCATTTAAGTACTGTCAATTTAGGATCATTCACATAACATAGTTGTAATAAAGCTATGTATGGAATAAAAACCTTGGAGTAACCGAAGTCGCATATCTTAAGACGAGGAGCAGGGCTTCCATCCAGCAACGTATTCTCCAGCTTCAGATCTCTGTGACAGATTTGCTGCAGAATGGTACAATATTATCCATCAAATACACTGGACAGTAACACCTAGAAATTTTATGATAAACAAAATTTTTCTGATAAACAATCATGAAGACATAAATTACCAAGGAATGGCAGTAGTTGACGCCAGATATAAGCTGCTGGAAGAAGTATCTTGCCTAGATTTTATACAAAGCTTTAATAAACAGTATAACGGAGAAAACAAGAGTATAATAACAAATAACGATTAACGAAGCAACAGGTCTCAGTCACTTATTCGCTACTAGCATTGATTCACATAGGTTACTTTCAATAAAGTGTGATTACTCGTCCAATACAAAAGAAGTAAAAAAGTTACGCGACTTCAAGTCATAGTAACTTAGATCAGTTAATAACCTCGTCTTCACTGAACCTCCCAGCATTGCATATACGCTCAAAGAGCTCTCCTCCAGCAGCATACTCCATTACAATCGCAAGATGCGTGGGGGTCAAAACCACCTGTAAAGTACAATAAAACATTATAGAAACTCCAGTAAAGCGACACACTTCACAAGCAGCTGACAGATCGTATATTCATATCTAATCAAAAGTGCAGTGCAGGCAAAGCAAGGTATAGGAGGACTACAGGTACCTCCTTAAAGCGAATAATGTTAGGATGACGGAGAGATCGGTGGTTGATGATTTCCCTAGCAACATTTTCATCAATCTGACAACAACAACACAGGCATTAAAATCAATTGTGGGAAAACGCAATAAATAAATAAACATTAAAACAAAAAAATGAAATGGAAAATAAAAACCTTGTGGCCTCTTTCGATGTATTTCATAGCAACAAGCTCCTTAGTCTCCTTATTCCTCATCAACCTGGCAACACCGAAATTACCAGATCCTATATCCTTCACAAGCTCGTACTTGTCCATTTTCTTCACCAAAAATCAACAGTATGAAAACCTAGATGAATAATTGGGATGTGAAATCAGGGGTTCAGGAATCGAGGTGGAATTTCATGGGGATTGGATGAGATTTAGATGAGCAGAGGAGATTGGAGGTGAGTCGGTGCGTGTTTGTAGAAAAGCGATAACGAGAGGAGCGAGAAACAGAGAGAATATTAATGGAATGATTTTATTAAATGAAAGAGATGAAAGTCTAATTCAAGGAAGGAAATTTTTTGAGGGGAGAGTTAAATTTTGCGTGGTTGATTTAATAATTTATTAATTCAATACATAAAGTATTAATAATTGCTAATTCTGATTATTAATATAATTTTTTTTTCGATAGCGATTATTAATATAATTTTGATTTTCAAAATATTTTAGCATTAAATAAAAAAACTGAAGTTAATTCTTTTTTATAAAAATGATCTGGTATGCCATAGTCAATCCATTTATTTAAGCTAAAAATATATTATTTAAATTTGTGTATGAGGTACAGGTGGCGCGCTGTCATGTGTTGAGAAGGTGACACGCCCATAGCCTTAGGGATTGGGAAGCCACGTTACGTTATTATAATCCTCTTGTGGGATTTCGCTAGTCAAAATATTATTAGTTTTGTTATGTTAGTCAAAAATCGAGAATTAATGCAATAAATGGTGCAAGCTGCTTAACCAATGAATTGCAGCTTTTGTTCGATTCCGTCAAATGTGGGAAACTGTGGTATGTGACATATTGGCTGACTTATTGCTGATACTTGTTTCAATTAATAATATCTCAAACTAGTCATACTATCAGCTTAGATTTCAATTAAATGCACAAGGAGTAGCGGTCTAGCGAATCTCTCAGAGGTCGATGGTTCAAGTCCTTCTGAGTGCATATCCACCTTGAATATGGGGTTTGTTCATTCCTTGAGCGATGAAGTAGTAATAATTTTTTTTTTAAAAACAGCTTAGATGGGGGGCCGAAATGGAGAACACAGATTCGAACCTTGGATCGGGGAGCCAAAGTGAACTCAAAAACAAGATCACAGTTTTTAGCTGCTTTTATAATGGAACCTATAAATATAATCTCAAAATTTTCATATTTTTCATATTTAGGGAGTAAGGCACGGCTACTATCAGGTTATCATCATTATATGTGATTGAGTGCAGGGGCGGCTCTATAGGGTAAAAATTGAGGCAACCGCCTCAGGCCCCATTCTCATTAGTAAAAAATTACACTACAAAAAGCCACATTTTTAGAAAAAAAATCAGAAATTTATATTGAAAAGGCCACAAAATTTATTAATTTTATATAAATTAAGGCCACTATTTCAATCCGGCCTCAGGCCTCCCAAACGCTTGAGCCGGCCCTGATTGAGTGAGGCTCATACAAATCATAGCAACACCTTGCATTACAGGTTAGAAAAGTGAGAGTTTTTCTCTCTCGTCTTTTTCTCTTTTACCTATCGTCTTTTTCTCTTTTACCTTTTCCTCTATGAAGGATTTTCCTTTTCTATTTTTACCTTTCACTTCCAATTCTCTAGTAATCATATTATCTTGAATAGCAGTGTCGTTTTTTTAATGGATTCCTTCCTTTTGCCACTCTTCTCGGCAAATTCTTCCTCCTCGGCAACATCTTTCGGTGGAGGCGACGACTATCTAGTGTTCCTTCTTGTTGTTTGTTTCACCAGATGATATATTCCACGTTGCAGGAGTCATATTTTTTGGATAAGAATGACTTGACATACGTGTCTCCTTCGATGATCTTCAGCCGATTCCAATGCCACTATGTGTGCGCACCATACAACGAATACTGTTTTTCAGCCATGTGGATTAAACTGGTTTCTTACAGTCACGTTTTCGATTTTCACATTGTTCTGAGCGAGGCAAATGACTCAGCTTAGCTATTTCAGTTAATTTCACATCGTATCTTTTAATTATTTCGAATCAAACTAAATAATTATTTAATTTTTAAATCCTCATATTGTACTCGTTGGACATTTTTCCTCATTAAAACACAACCAAGATTGTCTATTTTATATTTTAAATATCCCACAGATCAATGCTTCGATGGACGAACAACCTGGTGATGAATGATGATGACCACCAGGAACTCAAGCCAATAGTGCAACATTAATGCTTCGTTTAGTTGCATGGAAAAATAGGTGGAAAAGAAAATTTGATAGAAAATTTAAGGAAAATATTTGAGTGTATTTGGTTGAATTATAGAAAATGAAAAAGTAATTAAGAACTAATATAAAATTTTCCTGTCAATTTCATTTAAAATTTTCCTTAAATTTTCTTTCCACTACTGTTTTCCGCATCCAAACTGAGGGTAAGAATGTAGGAAAAATGGAGTTGGATGATGAAAGAAGCCGCCAACAATGGTGTGTGTAATGTTGACACCCCTTATGTTTGCGTCGTTGTTTGATGTTTTTAAGGTTTCTCTTGCCTCTATACTCGCTCGCATCCGCCGACAAAAGAACAACGGATCTCACTTCTTTCCTATTCACACACCCCTTATGTCTTAGAGGATTGATTATATTATACATTTACTTCAATACAGTTCTGGATTGAGTATCATGCATAATATTGTATATAGAATCGACTTCCTCAATTCAACTGTTCAATAAGCAAAATGGTCATGTTACATTTGTAGAGGGCGTCTCTGGTGGATCCATTACTATTTGGTGGATCCATGAGTCCAGATCTGGACCTCACATTTAATAGATAAGATGATTGATATTGTGACACGTGTGAGGGGTAGTAAAAATGTGGTTCGGTTAGTAATGAACTGGATTTAATGTGTGTCACTGTTGTGAGGGTAGATGTGTCTTTTATGTTATACACTCGTCTGACACTTCTCACCCTCTCACCCCTCACCCGCTCCTTTGTTGTGTGAGTCGCTCACCCTCTCACCTAATTCGCGACGAAGAGACGAGGATCTGGATCTGAATCCACTCGAGACGATGAGACGGAGGAGAAGAGGAAGGATAGAAAGCGGTTGACGGAGGAGAAGAGGAAGGACAGAAAGCGGAAGACGAATAAGGACGAATAAGGACAAATTTCACTCGCTACTCACTTTCCCTCTTCAACCTTCTTGTGTTTGATGTAAGTCTGATTCTGCTAGCTTCCGATTTAAGGAATCTTCCGTGTTCAATTGTACAGTTGTCTTTTGAATTTGGATCTGGATTTGTGTGTTACTCTGCTTTGTTATGGGTTTTGATTTTGAATGATTTGCTGAGATGGTGTGGAATTAGGGATTGGTGAAATCTCAAACTGACTATCAGAGTTGACTTGGTTGCTGAGGGAGACTGGTGTAGTGTTGTGTGGCTTGTAATCTGTATTTGACTATCAAGTCAAATGGTAGATTGTGATATGCTAATTTTAGGGCTTTTGTATAATTTGATGCCTTAATTTTTTATTTATTGGATGTGATGTTGTTTGCTAATCACAGGTCTAAGGCAAGCAGGCGAGCAATGGTTGTGTCGATTAGGGCTAAGGATGCTGCTGCTGGGGCAGGTGAGTTGACGGAAGGTGGTGGTGAGAAGGCTCTGGAAGGTCCGATGATAGTTTTTGTGAATTCGAAAAGTGGTGGACGACATGGTCCTGTGCTTAAGGAGAGGCTTCAGGTCTTGATGGGTGAAGAACATGTCAGCTTTTGCTCATTCCTTTCTCATCAGCATTTCAACTATTCGTAAATTGTTAATATTCAACTGTATTGGTTAATATTTTTCTATTGGATTTGTTTGATGTTTTCATTTTCTTCCATTTTGCAGCTGTTCAAATGTTTGAGGAGTTAATGTACACGTGATGTCACGATCAAGAATAGGGAAGATAGGTTGTGTAACTTTGGAGAGTTTGATTTCATTAGAATTGCTTTTGCAGGTATTTAATCTTTCGGAGGTGAAGCCTCATGAATTTGTCCAGTATGGATTGGGTTGGTTGGAGAAGCTGGTTGAGGCAGGAGATCTCTGTGCGAAAGAAACACGTGAGAAAATGAGAGTAATGGTATGTTAAATGTCTTTTGAAAGGATCCACTAGAGACAGTAGATGGTGGAGATGGAGATCGGGATATGCCGATGATTTGGTTGTGTGTGTTTGTGTTTATGTTTGTGTTATTGTGCTTGTGTTATTGTGCTTGTGTTATTGTGTTTGAGCTTGTAGGAGGTTTGTGTAAGACAGCAAAGGCTTTTGTGATATTAAGTTTGAGGGGATGTTTGAGTAAGGCAGTGATGATGCACCCTGTAATAAGACTTATCGAACTTGTTGTTGCACTTTGTTAATGCACCCTGTTATTGCACTTCTCTGTTGCACCTTGTTGTTGCACTTTATAGTTGCATTTTATGTTTGCATTTTATAGTTGCATTTTATAGTTGCATTTTATAGTTGTATTTTATGTTTGCATTTTATAGTTGCATTTTATAGTTGCATTTTATAGTTGCATTTTATAGTTGCATTTTATAAATGCATTTTATAGTTGCATATGATAAATGCATTTTAAAGAAGTTGCCGATTTTATAGTTTGATTTTAGCTCGTGCATTTAAGTTTTGCACTTTATTGTTGCATTTTGGTGTTGCATTCATGGTTATCTGTTTGTATGAAATTGTGTATATAATTGCATTTTGTTTCATTGATTTGATCATTACCCCTTTCTCAATCTTTTGACTATTACTCTGATGTTTATTGATTATTGCTTTCATGCCTAATGTGTATTATGTTGTTTGTTCGTAAAGCTGAGATTTTTAATGTTTGTTTGTTTACGCAGGTGTTCTTCTTGCTGTGGTTGCCACCTTAGGAAGTGCATCAGCATGATCGATCAATATGGCTCATTCATTCATGCATGTAATGTGTCTTGTACACTTGTCATATGTTTTAGGATCCGGATCTGGTGTAGCGTGAAATTAATTTGTAATTTGTTTTTTATTAATGCATTTTGATTGCATTTGTTAGATCATAATTTGTAATTTGATTACTGCAAAGCCTGGTACAAGGAAATCAATTTGTAATTTGTAATTGCATTTGTTAGATCATACTGAAAACATTACTGTGAAGCCGGGTAAAAGCAACACAATGAACATGGAACACAATTGTAGCTTTAATGCAACTCTAAAATGCAACTGCAAAATGCAAGTGTGAAATGCACATGTGAAATGCAGCAATGAAATGCGATAACTAAATAATGGAAATCATTTGTTACCGTACAACTATGATTACCATCTGCCAACACAACACAAAAAAGGGTAAATGATACGGAAACATGTTAAATTTATACAAAAAAAGCAATACAATGAACATGGAACACATTTGTAGACTTAATGACTTAATGCAACTGTAAAAATGCAACTGCAAAATGCAAGATCTAAATGCATGTATGAAATGCACATGTGAAATGCATGCTGAAAGTGCAAGTGGGAAAAAAATGCAACTATAGGATGCAACTACAAAGTGCAATAGTAAGGTGCACATGTGGGTGCAACAGTTAAAATGCAGTTGAGAGTGGGATTATTTGGTTTACAAACGAGTTAGAATGGGTTGAGATTATGAAAATGATGGGGAAATGTAAAGCTTAGATTATGAAAATGGTGGGATTGATTAAGGAGAGAGGGTTTGGATTATGAAAATGGTGGGGAAATGAAAAAGCTTGAATTATGAAAATGGTGGGATTGATTAAGGAGAGAGGGTTTGGATTATGAAAATGGTGGGGAAATGAAATAGCTTGAATTATGAAAATGGTGGGATTGATTAAGGAGAGAGGGTTTGGATTTTGAAAAGAGTAAATTACTGTAAACCACCTTTATATTGGGTGTCTTTTGACAAAACCACCACTATAAAAAATATTTACTTAATAACACCTTTATACTATAATTTATTGCCAAAACACGCCTTTTGTTAAAATTACTTAAAACCACCTATATATTAATCTCATTTTCATAAAACCACCTATATACATATTACTTAAAACCACCTATATATTAATCACATTTTCATAAAACCACCTATATATATATTATTTAGAAGAGAAATTACTTAAAACCACCTTTATGTTTGGTGTATTTTGACAAAACCACTTGTATACAAATTATTTTCTGCAAACCACCAGTATACTATCTTTATTGTCAGAATACACCTTTAGTTAACAGTGTTAAGTTTTCTGTTAAAAACCTCTAGATCCTTACTCTATATATAATATATATTCAACTTAACGTTTAAAATTAAAAATTTGATTTTAATTGAATTGATCGATTAGATAGACAGACGGAGTAATACAAAAGTGTGAAAATTGTATAAAAAAAGGGTCATAGAATTTAGAGATATGGCAATAAAATGTATAACGGGTGGTTTTCGGCAATTACGACCTATAAGAGGTGGTTTTCGGCAATTATCTCTGTTGAGATTTGGGGATTGAATTAATTGAATTTTATTAACCTAATTAATTGAATTAATTGAATTTAATTAACCTAATTAATCTATCTAACGGAGATTTAACACTAATTGAACGGAAAACGTTAGAATGTGTGATTTAGCAAAAAACAAACCAACAACGGGTGGTTTTCGGCAATAAAATGTATAAGGGGTGGTTTTCGGTAATTACGCCCTATAAAAGGTGGTTTTCGGCAATTATCCCTTAATATATAGGTGGTTTTAAGTAATTTTAATAAAAGGTGTGTTTTGGCAATAAATTATAGTATAAAGGTGTTATTAAGTAAATATTTTTTATAGAGGTGGTTTTGTCAAAAGACACCCAATATAAAGGTGGTTTACAGTAATTTACTCTTTTGAAAATGGTGGGTTTGTAAGGAGAGAGGGTTTTGATTTTGAAAATGGTGGGTTTGTAAGGAGAGAGGGAAAATTAAGGAGAGAGGGAAAATGAAGCCATCTAATCAAGCATTAAATGCTAACTAGGCTAACTAAACTAACTAAAATCCTAACTATTCCCATATTACCCTTTAGTTTGACTAATAGTTGACCATTGCTAACCATTGATCTAAACTCATCCAATGGCTGAAAGTTGGACTCATGGATCCACCAAATAGTAGTGGATCCACCAGAGTAATTCTCTACATTTGTATTGCCAGACAGATGCAGAAAAGAGAAAAAGAGACTTGCACTAACAGGAACAGAAGCAACTCCGCAATCCTTTGTTCTGTTATTATAGTAGGGAATGGCAAAGATATTGAGGACCAATTAAGATCCTAATCTCTCTGTAGCTTAATAATTTAGTACAATAGAAAACCATTTCTTTGAGATTAGACATTGAGTTTGGGACAAGGTTTGCGAGTTGCGTTCCTATGATCCCAGAAGCTTCTTCCATCTGGCGTATCCTAGGATGACAAAGAAAAGAATAACGCACACAGCAGTTATAGTCCCGACAAATGGTTCAAACACCCCATTCATCTCGTAGAGTTGGCATGGGATGTTCATGCCGAACATTCCAGCTATGAGGGTTTCAACAGCTATGGCAAATGAGGCGATGGTCAACGTCAATTGGAGTTGAATGAGTTCATTTCGCTGGTGGTCAAGTTGGATGTTCACATAGTCCTCAGTGTCATCGATGTACTCTCGAACCTGAATAAGTCAAACACAGGACTTGGGACATGAGCATATGGATGCAGATGTTCATAAGAAGCTGTGGGTTACTATGAAACACTTACAGATAAAATCTTATTACGGGTTCCATCAAGCTGCATAAAATAGGCCTCCAGCAACATTTCAAGATCTTCCACATCATTGTCATCCATGTTGGTTACCAAACTTCCACTCCTGTTTGAGCCAAATCTATGGAGATTGCGAAGAACTGGGACAATACTATTTGAACCTGCATTAGAAAGCATAGCCTCGTACTCCTGGTTTTGGATCCACTTCCTTGTTAAGTATAGTTGAGCCATGTCATCATTGTCATCTAGCAGGTGCTCAATTTCATCCCTAACCTGCAAACCAATCATTATCGCAATTCTTAGATAGAGAGTAACTATCATAAGTACAAAAATGATTGAGGAGAGATCAAATCACGTAGTATAATATTTCTGCATTACATTGCCCTTGAGATAATGTTCCAATCCACGAATGCGGAATCCAGTAAAAGAACAGTATGAACATTGAACAGTAAGTATATGCTTGCTGGAAAAGATTGGATCAACTAATTACCTTCTGTACCCGAGCAAGCAGGCGGGTAAGGTTACTCTTGAGACTCCGAACATGCTCAAGATTCTTATTGCTAACACTCCTAGCAAGTTCATCCAGTATAGGGTACGCATTTCGCTCTAGGTCTGCCACACTGGAGTCTAAGTACGTACAAACAATCTCCAATGCAATTTCAAGCACTTGAAACTCAAAGGGAAAATCAGTCTTCAGTTCATCTGCAGCATCAGTATTACGTATCAACTTTCCACCACCAGATACACCCATTGCAGTGTCATGACCGTCCAAAGGATACATCCCACCTTTGTTACGAAGTTGCTGCTTCAATTGGTCCACAAATGGAAGAACCTCTTGCCGCATAGGATCAAGCAACAGAACCTCCTCAGCAGTAACTATAGCCTTTATAAACTCTAAATTAACAACCATGGCTTTTTCCCTGGCTGCAAGAGACAACAAAATATTCAAAGCCTCATTATAATTTTTCAAGTCAAGGGAAATTAAAAAGAAAACAAATAAACGTCTGATACTCCTGAGCCTTCTCATCGGTCCACCAACTGATATCTCATAACCAACAAACGGTACTGATCAACATTGGTAGCAGACAGACACGAATAAAAATTTAACATGAAATGAATGTTGCATAAGGGGACTAATGTACCAATTAGCAATAACTATCTTCCACATTCTATCAAAACGTAGGAAAGATGAATACAAAAAAATGTAGTCAAACAAGAGGGTTGCACAAAGAACCATAAAACTATTCGAGCATGGCACTAGGGACCGCCTACATAGCACTGATAGCAGAAAGATATAAACAAGCTGCTATAAACGGCAACAAATCAAAAACCAATCTGCAGACACCATTTTATAGAAAAATATTCCCGAAAATATTGAGCATGAGACAAGTACATCACTAAAGCTCAGGTCATCTTTTATAAAACTCGGTATTTTCGGAGCCCAATTTGTCTTCCCATATCAGATAAATCACAAACATCGTCATTGATCCTTGAAAGGAAAGAAAATTTCCCAATTGCAGTATCATTAATTAATAACCAAATATACAAAATTTGTTTCCTGTTCAAGATATACTGAGTTACTGACAGAAGTTACTATTCATAATTTCTATCACTTAAGATCTCAACAAAGTGTTTCTATTGGGTGTTTACAAAGCAATAAAATATAGCAAAAGGGAATGACTGCGCACGTCTGCAAACATATAGGCATAAGAACACAAGGCAATATGATCAATTGAATTGCTAAATGAATAAATAATATACCGAGAATACTAGAGGAGTGGGAAAACACAGGGCCAAGAATCCTCAAATCCCTAGCAGGAATAGCAACCCTTTTCAAAATAGCACTTCTATCGCACTCAATCACCTCCGTCTCTCCGGACTTATCAAACTTCATCCACAGCCTTGCCCCAGCCGTCTTCTTCTTTGTCTTAGCACCATGAGCCACCGCCGTCGCACCATCACCTACAGCCACCGCCGCGTTCGAATCAGCAGATTCAGGGATGGGAGGAGGGGGTTTTCGTTGAATCTTTACACGGCTACGACTCGAGGATCTCCGGAAAGAGGAAAAAAGTTTCTTCCCCATCCGTGCAGCGCCTGGATCGCTCTATGTTGATTGATTGTTCAAGCGCTGCAACGAAGGAGCTGCAAAGAAGCAGCTGTTATTCGTCGTATTTCGACAAGTGGGAATTCGATTGGTCAATTGTTGATTTTGTTGAAGAAGCGAGGAGATCGTACGGAGGAGTCGTTGTCGTCTTCTCCGCCTCCTTCCATACACGTCTCTTCCTTTAGGTTGCAGATTCTGTTTTGATCATCAAATTGAAGCTTTATGCTTTTTCACAAAGCCCTAATTTAATCTGGATTTGAGTGTTTCTGGTACTCCCTCCGTCCTATAATATTTGTCAAACTTTCCATTTTGATGTTTCCTTAAGTTTGTCACTTTCCTTCATTCTCCACCACACATTTTATTTTTTTATTCATTTATTTATTAATCATATATTCTCAACCATACATTTCATACCTTCTTTCTACCTTAATTATCGTATACTTTATGCTTTTGGACAAACAAAATGGGACGGAAGGAGTATTATCAATTAAGAAGATAACTTATAATAATTGAGATTAAAATTATTATTTTGAATAAACTAACAATATTTGTGTTTCTTATAGACTTATGTCTGACATCAAAAAATTGGAAGGTGCTCCTGTAATTCACGCTGCTGTCTTCGGTTCGGTTCTTTGATCCGTCTGGTTCATTTACGCTTCGTTTGAACCAATCATTTATAGTCCATGTTTGGTTTTCTTCCGCGAATATATTTTTCGATGTCCACAATAGTTATTAGTTATTATCACAGCATTCTCGAAAGTTGATCATCACGGATATACTTTAATTTTCAGTACATTTTTTCTCACATTTTTGTACGTACCGAGGCAAAGTACTCGATTTAGTTCTTAATTTATCTTTTCAATTTGTTTGGACTGGACTGAATCAGACTAACTTCTGTTAACTTTTTAAGTCCTCAAATTGTACGTGTGGCATTTGACCTTCAATCAAAAAAATTTGGAAGGTGCTTGAGGCACTCTAATTTCGAATAATAAATGTTCCATTTAACTCACTGAAAAAGACGAATACTTGGATAGAAAATTTAATATACTGACGGGAAAGAAAACATTGCATTGTCACATTGGAAATAAGTTACAGTAGCAAGTTCTGAAACTGGTGGTGCGAGTTTCATACTATGATCTGGGGATTCAGCCCATTAAACGGAGCTGGGAGTTGTCGAGTTCAGGTCGGGCGAGTTCAGGTCGGGCGAGTTCAGGTCGGGCGAGTTCAGGTCGGGCAGGGAGAGGAATGGGTTTAACCGCGCTTTGGACTCGTTGATATGCAGTTTTGACACGCTCTCGGAGGCTTTCGTCTTCACTTTCAACTTCCCCAGTGTGCTTGTCTAGGTGGGCGACATTGCTGTCTACTGTTATGACCAGCTTCCCTTCTGCTCCTAGCTTCACATCTCCAAAGAGGGAAACTAACAGGGCTTGGATGATCTTTTCTGCCTTCTTGCTGTTTGCGTCTTCTGCTTCGAGAGCTTCGGATTCCATGACTAATTTGGGTATTTCCCGGCTGATGTTTAGAACCATTGCTACTACAGAGTCAGAGACCATGTCGCTTATGGGGTCTGAAGACCAGTGAAGTGATATGTGTTTTTCTGATTCTTGTCTGACAGTCACACAGTCATGAACTCGGAATGCTGGGAGGTCTGATTCCTCATCCTGCACAGATTCAACACTTTCATAGATCTGCTTTAGCCTGTGTTTTATCACTCCAAATGCACCTGTGTAAGGTATGGTGATTCGCTGAATAATGTTGGAGGTGGAAAGCTGAGAGAAGACATGGAGATCGTCAGGTGCCATTATTTGATAGGTGAACCCTTTCTTAACGAGCAATCCACTAACAGTCTCTCCAACTTCTGGTGTCTTCTCAGCCAGCCTTCCGATGGTTTTTGCCATTTTCTCAGAGTTGAAATACATCTCTACAGACTGACAGTTCTTTGGAGTAATGATTTTCGTATTTCCATCAGAAAACTGGGTTATTAGTTTCTGCTTCAGCCTTCCCATCTCATTTGCTTCCCCATGGACGAGTATAATATTTGGTGGCATGAGTTCTTGCAAAAATGCACTAGTCTGAGCAAAGTCAGCATGAGCTGAGAAGGAAATGTAATGGACACTCATGTTGAGAGGCGCTGAAAGGCCATTCATGAGAGTCACTTCCTTGGGTTCATTAATGATGCTTTTAGCTAATGTGCCTTCAACGACATAACCAGGTATGACACAAGCATTTTTCTTATCAGTGCACCAAATATCAAACAACTGACGGGACAAACCACTCTGTAGCCCGCTGGGGCTAGCCATGACCACAGATGGACCGACATCTTCGAAATTTTCAATGCTCTTCAGTGGCTGTATAAACTTAAACTCGAAAGGGTTTGAGTTAGCAAACTGAGTACGGATCCTATCATTCATGGAGTTGATGTAGGTCTGGTAGACAGACATGCACCTCTTTGCAAGGGGAGAAGCATAATATATTGGAATATTATGGAGTTCCGGGTGGTTGGACCAGTACTCATCAAGAATCAATAGTAGCTCCTGTGCACGACCAAGAGCAAAGGCTGGAATCAAAACACGACCTCCCTGAGCAACAGTTGAATGGATAACATCAGTGAAGCGTTTTTCACGAATATGACGAGGCTGATGCAGTTGTACACCATAGGTTGATTCAATAATACAAATGTCAGGAGAAAACTGGGGAATCTCAGCAGCCTTAAGATGTCTATCCTCTTCACGCGAGTAGTCCCCAGTATATAGAATTCTGACACCAGCAATGTCAACCATGAACATGGCAGCACCAAGCACATGTCCTGCTGTGTAACACCAGAAACGAATTCCATTCACTTCCAGTGTTTGATGAAAATCAATAACCTGCACGGATGGTTCAAAAAGACCTGAGAATAATTATGAAACAGAGTCTACGACCCACATGATTTTGCAATCAACCATGCAAGGTTCAAAAGTTTCAAATAGATAAAACAAGGCACCTCAATCTTGTCCATGGAGCGGAGTATGTCTTGTTCATTGAATAACATATCTTCAGTAGAGACCTTGCTCACTTTAACATAATCCGACAAAAGTAGCTTATAGATAGCCTTGGTAGCATGAGTCATGAATACTCTCCCTTTAAAGGTGGTCTGCCAATAACCAAAGACGCTAACTACAAGTTACAACTGAGATCAAAATTTAATCCAAATTAACTCAAAATTAAATCTCACCTTCTCAAGAAAGTATGGAAGGGAAGCAGCATGATCCAAATGGAAACTGCATTCAACAAGCAATTACATTAGTAACATTAATAGCCAAAAAGTCGATTTAGCTATACAAATCTACAACAGGAAATCACATACTGAGTAACAAGGAGGACGTCAACAGTAGATGGATCAATCTCATCAAAATACGGAAGCGCAGCCATTCCCGAGTACGCAGGATGAATTCCACAATCAAACTGCCAAATCATATTCACAAAAAACTTATCAAATTCCACCACAAATATCTCTTAGACAATCCCAAACTAAATCAAACTCGTACCAGTACAGTCTTGCCCTTGTATGACATATAAACGCAAGATCGACCAACTTCACTACCAGCTCCTAACGGAGTTATAATCATCTGATCGCCTTCCCTCGCTACAAACGACTCGCGCCGCTTCAAAGACGGCGCTTGACCGGTGGAAGCCATACTACTCTATAATAGACAAAATTGAAACGAATATCAACGAATGGATATGCAGGTCAGTAAAAATGAGCACAGAGGTGAATGGGAACAGCTGCTAATCGAGGGAAATGGAGATTCGGATTTGAGAACGAAACCCTAATTTTGAAGGGGCGTTCCGCGCTTGAGCCAGCCGACTTAACAATACTGCTGTGAAAAAATGAAGTGATAAATATTAGTAATAAAAAACTTTGTTTTTTTAAAACTATATTTTATAACAAAACAAAAAATATTACTCCCTTCGTCTCATAATTTATGTCTCACTTGGTTCTTTGCACGGTTTTTAAGAAATGAAAGAAAAAAGAATAAAATAAATAGTTGTGTGGTGATGAAAGAGAAAAAAGTGATTTGATAGATAATAAGTGATGATAAAGGAAGAGAGAAGAGAAATATGTGGTGAAAAACTAAAAATGATATGTCCATTTATGATAAGATTTAGAAATGAGAAGATAATTTTGAAACACCCAAAATGGACATTAATAATGGGACCGAGGGAGTAGAACAAAGACATATACCAGAAATAATTATTACAATTTATTAGAAAATGATATCTATTATTTAAAATGAAATTAAGAGAATTTCAAAATGAAAATAAAAAAATCAGAACTTTCCGACCACAGTGGGAGTCGAACCCACGACCTTCTGATCCGAAGTCAGACGCGCTAATCCACTGCGCTATGCGGTCTTTCATGTTGTCGGTGTTAGAAATGTTTTAATAATTATATTCATTTTGCTCTTAATTTTGCTTAATATACGCATTTGTTCATTAATTGCAATGTAATGTAACATATGCAGAAGGCTAAAGAAGTTTAGATACTTGCAAGTTTTGGGTTGTTAAGCTATCCAATAATTTTGTCGGAGTTCCTATGACTAATGCCAGCGAACGCCAAATATTTGAGCAAAGGGCTTTACGTTTCATCAGTACTCACTTGCATAGAGTTCAGAGTTCCACATTTCTCATTTACATTCAGACATTCAGTGAACGGGATTTCATGGGCAAAGTGGTGAAGTGATTGAATATGAAGTTAAACCAAATATGTCTTTACTTTTCCAGCACAATGCCATGCAGTTTCAAGACATCAAGAAGATAAGAGATTGCTGAACTGAAACGTTAAGAATAGACTTTCAATGTATCATAAGACAGATGTTTCATTAACTATAAAAAGTAGAGACTCAAATCGATTGTTTTGAGTTACAAAATCAAATACAACACATAACAAACCAAGACTCAAAACCAAAGTAAACAACATTGTTTCACAATTCACTTATGCAGTAAGAGCCTCCTCCTTGTGAGTTTCAATCACAACATCGCCAGCTGGGTAAGCGACGCAAGTCAAAACCCAGCCCTCATCAATCTGCTCATCATCAAGAAAGCTTCCATCACTCTGGTCAACTTTCCCTTCCAAAACTTTTCCAGCACAAGATGAGCAAGAGCCAGCTCTGCAAGAGTAAGGCAAGTCAACTCCAGCCTCTTCAGCTGCATCAAGAATGTACACATCATCAGGACACTCAATTTCCTTAGGTCCTTCTGGTGTTAGAAGCTTGACTTTGTACACAGCCATGGCTGTCACTCTGCCTCCTCTGTTGCTTGATTTTAGACCAAACAAGGCTTGACCCACGTTCTGGTTGTTTGACCTGAGGTTGACTGATGGTTGACTGCGGATGAAGGAGCTGCTGCTGATCATGGTACCTGTGAGTGCCGCCATTGGTAATACAATTTGAGATAGAGTGACGAAAGTGTAGTGAGAGGCTCAGCTCAGAAATGGTTGTGTTGGTTAATAAGATGAAGGATGCAATGAGCTTGTGGATGGAGTGTGGATGACCCAATCTGACACGTGGCGAAACGTAGTGCGTTGTTGAGTTATCTCTTTATCTATCAACATGGGTTCTGGAATAACACAGAAGAAATTTGTATGGTGATTGTGCTTGCCACGATCCTCCGTCCTTCAGTCCAAAAATATGTTCTCCTTTATATCAAGTGCCGAACGACACCGTTTAACAAAATTATAAGTCCTCTCTCCGTCCATTATGAGTGTCCCAATTCATTTTTGAATGTCCCAAAATGATTTTCTCATTTTCTAAAATAGAATTTTTTTACCTCTACATTTACACCATCTTTCATACTTTTTATCTCACTCATCTCTTTCTTACTTTTTATCTTATATTTTTCAATTTTCTTAAAAACCGTGAAAATTCTCAAATACGATACTCAAAATGAGACGAGACGGAGTAGTTTGTACAAAAAGAAATTTGGATACTCATCAAGAAAAACACTGTGTAAGTAGAAATCAACTTGTTTAAAAGTTGCTAAAAAACTCTACAGCAACAAGCGACTGTGTTCATTATTAACTATTGGATGAAGTTGTCTGCTTGATGCAAGAATAACACTACCGTGGCAATTAGAAATGGCGATAGCCAGTAGCTGACTCTGCGGCCGTAAGTTGCAGAGCTTCCTAAGCCTCTCCGTGGGAGCTTTGGAAAGTCATCAGGACTTGGCATGACACAATCATGTCCATTGAATGAAATTTTCCTAGGGAAAGCCCAACCATTTTCGAAAGAGAATATTCCTGGATCTTTATGTAACAGCATTTCTGTTTGGACAGATCCATTTGCTCCTGATTGTAGTAACATGTCGTTGTAGTACTTAAGGCCGTAGAACATACCAGTGTCATCTACAAGAATGAACGGGCAGAATGGTTTCAAAAAGGCAAAAAAACAAATATTATTAGAAGACTAGAAAGATCATTTGATTTCACTTACTGAATCCGGCATACTGGATGAATGGCTGATATTGAAAACTGAATACTTGAGTCAGACTCTGTAGATTGGGGTGCACAACTACTAAATTCCAGTCAGAATAGTTCTTGGCGTAGTTTAGGTTTTCTATAGTTATCTTCACTCGCCAGTATTCCCGGTAGCTTAGTTTGACATGCCAATGGATTCGAACTGGACACATGTGTCTTGAGCACCTAAGCACAGATGGAGACTGTCTTGCAGCTGGAAGATGGATGACATGATTTTCCTTATCAGGCCTGCATTTGATATAAATTAAAAAATTAATTATTTCATTTGCAACTACATACAACATTTGATTTCAAGACATCACTGCCTAATCCAATGCAAGTCATAAGAAAAAAATAACATTGTTGCTGCAGCATATAAATCAGGTAAAACACGGCCTTTTCAGATCAGCACTCACATATGGTGTCATACTGTGGTAAAAATTGGATCTAAGCTTTAATTACTCTTTACATGATAAACAAACCATTATCTCCGACCTTACAAGCTCTCACAAGTTTTGAAAAAGGTGAATATGGAGATTAGAATGAGAGGTTGCCTTACTTGACACACTTGTTTCCGACAGTATCAGGACAACCACAGCTGCACTTTGGGCAGCGAACAATATCTTCACTGTAAAATGAAGACAAGGAAACACAGCAAGTGGGAACAGGCGATGCTCGAAATTGTGAGTATGAGCAGGTCATATTCCAAGTCCCTAAGAAAAAATCAAAAATAAGTTAAAATGGAGTAGGAAATCTGCTAACTGTGATATTTTGTGAGGCAAAAGTGCTGCAAAACAATTGAAGAAAGCATACTAACCAGCAGCTTCCGTATACCGTCGACCTCCATATACAGGAAATCTCGACGGAGCCACTTCAACAGGTCGACCACATGTGTAACCAGGAACCCCAATATCAAACTCTGTTGGCATAATGTAATTGCTCACATTATCAGTACCAATACTGCCAACATTCATCTGGAAAGAAGCAAGGTATGTCGTGTTATCTTGTGCCATGGTCGACAAAACACCACCCCTGCAACAATTCGCCACTTGAACATTATATGGGGCACCAAGTGGGAGGTCTACAATGGAAGGACGTTTGAGACAACAATGTGGAGGCTTATTTGAGTTGCAAAGCCCTCCTCTCCCTCTTCGTACCGCCACAGCTCCTTCCATGTTCCATATCACCTCGTCACCCTGCCACGTCCATTGTAACTTCCAGCCAGGACTCTCAATGTGGCGAAATAGCTGGTAATTTATTATGGATACCTTTGCCTGCAAATAGTCGATAAAATATTTACCTCCGTTTAAGCCTCAAAAACCATCAAATAAACAATCATAAATGTTCCACAGTCCCAACAACACACCACTTAAATCAAAAGAACGAAATCTGAACACATGCAAACCGTCAAATAACAGAAGAGCTTCTTACATCATATGTACCGTCACTCCAATCCAAGATGTCCCATTTCACAGTTATATTTCCATTTGGATCCAAGGGATCATACCCATCTGCAAATTGACATTTCATCAAACAATAAACCCTAAAAATTCAATCCTCCAAACCCCAACTCAAAACAGGTCAAAATCAATAAACAAAAACCTAGTCAAAAAATCAAAACTCACATGAAGTTGACGAGAAGTAACCAGTGAGATCAACAAGACTGAAACAAGCCGTAACAAGCTCCGACCCAAGTCACAAAATCTCATCTTTTTAACGCTTATTCATCAACCAAACACCTCCAACCACTTCAATTCAAAAACATGAATAACTCGCAATGTTTAAAGTAAAGTCGCTTACTTTATTTCGGGATCGTTACAGAGATGTATAGACGAAGTTGGATGACAGTGAGTTGAGACTGACCAATACGCATTGCCGATTCCAACTGGTCCCGATTGAAAATGTCATATTGGGGATGAAATTAAATTAAATCTTGAATTTTTACTTGCAAGTAAAAGCGCTTTTTTCTGATAGATAGTTGCTTGAATTACTGACATGTGTAGCGAGAGCGAAGGGGTTGTGGTTGAATAGTTGAACGAGCTTTTCACGCGTTTGAGTTTACGATGAAACTCCGCCATTGCCGTTCTGTTCCTCGTGTTTCACTATCTCCGTGTGTTTGATATTACTCAGAAGCCCCGATTGTTTTGTTACGTACACTTTTCCCCATTAGAGAGGGATTGCGGTTAAGTTGAGATTCTGGCCCAGTGGGTTATACGGGATTGGACTAAAAATTAACATCCGGAGTACATTTGATTAATATCAAATTAAACTATAAAATATGATTTATCAGGGTTCGAATCCTAACAATGTAATTAGACGAAGTGGGGTTGGCCTAGTGTTTAGGCACTCATGCCATCAGGTTTTGGTTCGAGTTATGAGGTAGGAGTGAAATTTCTGTGATCCCTTTTTTAAAAAAAAAAATCCTAACAATGTAATTCATAATTGAGAAAAACATTTTAAAAAATAAACTATACTCTTTTTAATTAAATAGAAAGTATAAATACAAATTATCTGTATTTAGATATTAAATTTAAGAGTTTAAATTTAAGAGAGCCGTTAAGTTTTTGTGAAACAGAATGACTTCATCTTAATCGTTGGTTTTTGTGATCCGACGGCGGTTGGATTTGTAAAAAACCTTAGCGTTCGAGTTAAACAATTTATTTAGAAATGAAATTCATAAGATTTTTAGAAATCATGATTGAGATTGTATCTCACAGTCCTACATTTATTTATGTAAATGGTAAGTCACTCGTACCCGGTGTAAATAAAAGTAAAAAATGATAAGCATTCACGTGATTTATGTGTCATACGACAACTAGATGGAGAAACGTAGAGTGGTTTTGCTGGATAGTTAGAGATGATAAGGACATCAGTACGTTGTTGTCTATACCATAAAAAAATTAATTAAAAAAAAGATCTATATTATTCTAATCATTTTAGAATATATGATTTATCGAAGATGAGTTGAGTAAAGAAATATATGATTTATTACATGTTAATTATAAATAGAGGACTAGTTAGGACCCAAGGGAATGCATACATTTTAAAAAATTTTAGCAATCCACTATATATGTATTATCTCTCTAACGTATCAATGGATTCCCCTCAAGCAGCTAAAAGCAAGCTTAAATTGATAAAAAGAAGCCAACACTCAAGACATCTACGCAGCCATATAGAACTTGTAAAGCTAAGTAAGGATAAGTGGACTAATATCCAGACCCTGATTGAAGCAGAAATGAATCCATTGAACACCCTTTACTGAGACTGCTATGAAAAAGCGCAAGACGTGCTGCTAAGCAAAGAAAGCCCTAGAATAAGCTTTAATAACCAGGAGAAGGATCGATGAAATGATTGAGTTACGTGAGAAGCTTGGTTGGAAATGGGTTGGTAAATCGAAGCCTGAGCTTGAGCTTGAGCGAGCGGGTGTTCTGAAGTTTTGTGCGGAGAGGCCTGTGAAGGTTGATTTGGGAGTGGGAGAAATTAAGTAGCACTCATTTGGGCCTTCGATGAAATGAAATAAAAAGAATATATTAATCTTTGTCTGAATGATATTACTAGTGTGGTTCGCAAGCATGTCATAAATAAAGATCGATCCCATGCATCTATATCTATTTCCATCATTAATCAAGTTAACATTCTCTCTCAACATTTTGGCTTCAGGCTTGGTTTCTCAAGCTAAAATGAGGTAAACTGGATTTTGAATTTTACACAATATATTTGAAGAGTTATGGTGTTTGACGAACTTTTATGGCGTCTTTCATAGACGTTATCATAAACTAATTATTCCGTTGGGTAACGAGAAAGTAACAAACCCAACGACTTTGAAGATCAACCGCCAAATTTTTATGTATCGCATCTTAATAAAAGTCGTTATAAAATTTGTTAACATTCACAACGAATTTACCGATCATAAATAGTCGTCATCCTCAAAATTTGTAATGAAACTAAGGGCTAAAGATGACACATTCTTCTAAATCTAGGACTTCCACTTCACAAATAATCGATTTGTATGCGACTTCATTTGCATATTCTCTGTTAACCCTCTTACAAAAAATTTAGGCTGAGGACTACATGTCAAAGGCTATCTTGAACTGAGGAAAACGCTTAATTAGATGTGATAGCATTGATTTTTGTTGTAAATTCTCAGTTTAAGCTCTTAAAGCAATGTTTGGAATTAAAAGTAAAAGTAGTCACATACCCTTAATTTGACATATTATGCAATTGAATCTACATAAAAGAAAATCTTTAAAAATGTTTAAATACGTTTTTTGTGGAATTTATTGGACATTGAAGGCCCTATACAACATTTTTCGCCAAAAATATTTTGATGCAAGTATGAACATGCTTTTTAATTATTTTGATATTTTAAAAAATTCATCTAAAAATAAAAGACAAAGAAAAAGTGACGCAATAATTATTTTATTGAAGTTTTTATTCAAAAATGAATACCACTTATCTTGAAATCCACCTATATATGCACCTTTATTAGTGTCCTTCATCCCCATTCCAAACCCTATTCTCAAATTTCATTCTCTTTTGTCCACCACCACCAAAACAGCCAGATCCCAGATCCAAAGCCATGGAAAATAGTGGCAGCTGTGATCTCTCAATTGTCCCTTATGGAGGCCCTTTAAAACCACTCCAAGTACAATCTGTTGAGGATGGCCACTCAAGCCACACTAGGCCAAATTGCCAATCCTTGCTCTATAGCTGTAGGCAGTTTGTGCCGAGTTTGAACTCTCCAAAGTGCAATGTCTGCGGTTGTCATCGGGCTTTGCATCCAAAGAGTGCGTGTACCCTTGGGTTTCTCAGTCTCACTAAAAATCTAGAGAGAGGAAGTTCTTCTGAATCTCCATCACAACTTGTTGTCCCAACCCCAAACCCAAACCCAAACCCTCCTGCAATGAACCATCGCCCTATAAGACAATCCAGGGTTCCCCGTCAGCCCAATGTTGTGAAGAGAAAAATCAGGACCAAGATCACCCGTAAGCAAGAAGACTTTATGGAGGTTGTAATCAATGACATAGGTTGGAACCCCAGAAAGCAAAATAGAAGAATAGCTGACTGGCTTTGTAAAGAAATGAAAATCTCTAGAACTTTTTATCTTCAGTGGATTCGGGACATGAAGCTGTTGAGGGATTCAGAGAGAGAAGAGGCCAGAATGCAAGCAGAGAGAGCTGCTGAAGCCTTACTTTTGTTGTACAACATGGAGTCTGCTTAATGCTAGCTTTACTAGTTAATTGAGGTCTCTCATGTGTCATGATGCCAATCCAATTATCAATCAATTATCAATGAATGAATAAATGTCATCTCTATCTTGGAAATTAGAAATCCCTCTCATCATGACCACCTACCATCTCACGCATTTTGAAATTCGATTGCTTTTTTCCATTTTAGGTGATACTATTCTCTCTTTTGAGAATTAATCGCAATTTTAATTGTACTCGGAATATTAAATAATAAACAAGAGTAAATAAATGCTTCACTAAATATAGATAACCATAATAATATGGTAATAAATGCTACTCCCAAAGCAATAAACACAAAGGACATGAATAAATGATTACAAAATCAAACTTTGTAATGAAATGATTGATGCCTTACAGTTCTTCAATTTAGTCCAACACTGATTAAATTTAAGGTTCAGTGATACGGTTTGAAATAAAATTTTTTAACACGTTTTTCTCAAACAGCCAGCCAACATATATCAACCTTCAGTATCTCCGAAGTGTCCTGAATACTTATCATTTATGAAAAAATGTGGGCACAGCGCCGTTGCGCAGGCCTGCGCAGTACATTTTTTTATTTTTTATTTTTATTTTTAAAAAAAAAAAATTGGTCAAGGAATGGACAACCCCCACCTTTTCATCAGTACATTACATCGGTAAGTTGAGGTAATATATATGTTGGGGTTGTATCATGTGGAACTCCCACCTTTTCATGGATCCATGGATCCCCCTTTGCAGCCGTTGATTGCATTTTGAACGCACCAGATTGTGTCAGCGCATTAATGAGCATGTGCAACTCACGTGTGCATTTCAAAAATACAAACACATGGCACAATCTGGTGCATCCAAAATGTAAACAGTAAATGCAATCAACGGCTGCAAAGGGGATCCATGGATCCATGAAAAGATGGGGGTTCCACATGATACTTTCCCTATATATGTTATCAAGTGAGACATTCATATAAGTGTGAGACATTAAGATATAATCTCATACATTCATTTTCATAAATATAACGTATGTGATTTGAAGATAATATTCTCAACCACCCCGTGTTTTGCGCACACTTGTCCCCTATAACGAATTATCAACATATATATAGGTGAAAATATAAACTGAATGTGAAGAAATTTTCTGATGAGTAGGATTTTGGCATAAGTTTGTTATGTTTTTTTAGTACAAATAGATTTCGTATTTTCGTATTTTTGACGACGTGTACATAAAAAACTATTAGTGTAAAAAATCCAAATTAAGAGAAAATAAAAATACCTAAAAAACATAACAAACTTATGCTAAAATCCTACTCATCAGAAAATTTCTTCACATTCAGTTTATATTTTCACCTATATATACGTTGATAGTTCGTTATGTACAATCAACTCATGAAAAGTACTATTTTTTAAATGGTTTTCTTTTTCAAAACTTCAAATTTCTTAAATTTTTTAAATAAAAGATCTTGATTTTTTAGTTTTTACAAAATCTTGATTAATTTTCTGAATTATTTAAAAAAATAAAATTTCAACTTATATGATTTTAAAAAAAATTATTTTTATGTATTTTAAAAAAAAATTCTGATTTTTAGTTTTTTTTAGATTTTTTCTTATTTTTCTGAATTTTATAATTATTATATAATATTTTATTAATATATTTAATAGAATAGTACCGAAATAGTACACGAAAAAATTGAAAACAAATGGGTGTTTTGTTGGAAAAAAAATATATATGGGTGTTACTGGGAAAACAACCCTATTATAGGGATGTTTTCCTGTAATTAACCCTTAATTATAACCAGCACATCCTGGTAACTCACTGTTTTGCATTAGCAATTGAAAGAAGTACATAAAAAGGCATTATTTACATTTGACTGTTTGGTCTGCACACACACTTGATGCACAAGTGACAATTTGAAATTTACGAGTCAATCTCTAATTCAGGCTTAGGTAGTTTCCTGATCAGTGCTGTCCAGAAATAAACATCTACAAGAATCAACCATAACTTGAAAGGGTCGTCTATGAATCCTTGAATTGTGGTTAACTTTGTAGAGTACATTCTAGTGTAGTTAGTGTAATTTGAGGTCTGCAGATAGATTTTGAGATTTCAGGGAGAGCAAGGAAAGGACTCGCAACCTGCATGATGATAAAATGGAGGATGCGCATATATAAAGCCAATTATGAAAGCAATTATTGATGCGGGGAACTAGGGTATAAGTGATGAGGATGCAGGCTACTTACGAGACTATATCTGCTAGATAAAAGATCCGAAGCCTTCCTAGCTCAGAGCCTTTATGTTTCTTTCGTTGAACATCAATTACACGTTCAGCTTCAGAGCCTGTGGCCGTGAGAACAAACTGAGGCCAAAATGGTTACAAATGGTCACCAACATAAGTAGAAATCGTATATAATTATATTGCCTTTGTAAATTGAATTATTAGAATACCATTGGGAAAAGGATTGCCATAACTCCATAGCTCACAAGTGGAGAAAAGAAGAAGATGGCCAACACACAAGGACTGCCTACATAGTGCAGTGAAGAAGACGGTTTAGAATCAAATGTACTTCGAATGAACTTGAAAGAACACTTGTGCCTCAAAAGTATGATTACCAAAGCCAGCAAAAAAGGCCCAATTGGATTCAAAGAAAGCCAGCCTTCTGTCTAGACCAACTTCAGAAAGGTTCCATTTATACCTATTGTAGTTTAAGAATTTCCGGGGTAAATTATGATAGCAAATAAAAAAGGCACATAAATGGTATTATAAATGGTATTCATCACATACTCGAAGCAGTAGTAGGAATACATCCAGGCAAGCAGTATAAAATTTAGGGCCTTCCCAATATAGGGAACATACCCCGTGGCATAAACCTGCAAGAAATCCACAAATACATAAGTATATGCTACCAGTGAAAGGCAGTACTCATTGAAGTGAAGCACATGAAACACTTAAAATCAGCTAGTATCAATAAAAGATATAAACTAGACACACCTGAAGGAAAAAGAATGTCAAGAGGAACATGGAATAAACTTGCTCTCCTATCCCTATCACAATACTGCAATATAGTAAATCACCAAATGTAGTAGAATTAGCACATTAACATCTTTTGAAGGGAGATGGGGGTCTAGTACTGCAGTTTATAAAACACTATTTGAACGAGTAAGAAACTGAGTGGGACCTCTACCCTCCAATGCCGGACGGCTTTGCCGCTTGATTAACACTGTCTGATGAAGAGTCTTCCTTTTGGCTAACAGGCTTTCCCATTGAAGTTCTCCCTTGTGCTTCGTAGCCGTACTTTGCAATATCATTGTACCTAAAATTGGAAAAGACTACTAGACATGAAAATTTATATAACATAGCGGAGTTCAGTGCATCTACTTAAATGCATTCATCATTAAAAGCTTTTTAAAACATGATGAAAGAAAATACTGGGTACCAACACAAAAGGGTAATTGCAGACACAGACTCATTAGTAACTACAAAATCCCTTCGAGGAAGCAAGTTTTATTAATAAAAAGGGTTAAGTTAATTACCACAGACTGCTCAGTACGATGCTGAATAAGTACAATGGGTAGAACCAAAAGAACTGCAGTGCAGAAATAAAAACAGTCAGCTATCTGATCTACTGTATAAATTAGGAAAATTGTCAAACGCACTGAAACACTGCAACAACTACAAGAGATGCTCACTCACATAAAATAATTGTATCAATCCAAGACGCAAGAACAAGTAAAATTCCTTAAAACCATGTAATGCACAGTTTCCTTCATGAGTCATTTGAGTGCACCCATCCGGCAGTATCCATTCAAGAGTTGGCACAACAACAATTTTCAATGTGAAGATACTGCACAAAGAATCAGACCGTAAGCCTCCCTTGCCTTAAAAATCATCACCTTTCATATTTAGATTTAGATCATCTCATTTATATTTGCTACAAGTGAATCGGAATTCAATATGAAAGTTTGACTCTTAACAACAACCAATCTGAAGATCACAAAATCTAGGTGAGTATGCAGGATCCTTTAAAAACATTACACGGGAAATCAGAAGATGAACTTTATGAAGCAAAACATGGACATACCTTCCCAGAAATATTAAACCATTCAACAGAAAACACTGTCCAGTACGTTTCAAAAGCGGCCTTGACCTACCAACAAAAACCCAGAAATTAAACACCTTGAAATCAAATCTTCAACTCTTTAAACATCAATCAAATACTAAAAAATTCAAAATTTTGAAACCTGTAGCAGAGATGGCAACTCGATGAAGACAGCAGGCCTCTCTGAAACCCTCAAGCCAGAGAAAAGCTGCTTGCTTTGACTTGTTCTTCAGTAATTCAATGATGGGTTTTGCAGTTTCTGATGCCTCCATTGCGGTGGCGTGTTGGATGTAGAAACAAGGAAGGAAGAAGAAGACGATGAAGATTGAAGATGTCGAGTTGTCCCAACTTGAAGACTTCACAAAGCTTGGAGAATACAAAACGATTAACTTTTATCTATTAATATATTTATCCCAATCCAGCCCAAAACGTAAATACTCAAAATTAAAAGGGTCACATTGTATTATATCACTTTCTATGGGTATTTATGATTTATATTATACTAAAGGGAGGTCAAATTGATAATTTATTACTTATGGGATGTTTGTATTTTATAATACTTAAGGGTGTGAAATTTGATATAAAGGAAATCAGTGGGCCAGATTTAGAGAAGTGGAGAAGGCGGCGTAAACAGCGATCGGCGAAGATACGCGATGGTGCAGCCGAGCAAGGAGCCGTGCAAGAAGGAAGCCTGCGATATTCAGGCATGTTTGTCCAAGAACAATTTCAATTCCCAGAGGTATACGATTTCGTTATTTTGTAATATTCGCATAAATATCAATATGTGAATTTCATGGCATGATTTTCATTAAATTCATGGGGTGCGAGTTTCAGATTCTTTTGATAGATTTTGTTGGATTTTGTGTTTTTCTCTAATTTTGAATGTTGATGAGTGGTTTTGGTAAAATGATGGTTACATTGTAATGGGTACGGATATCATCATTTCTGATGGATGTCTGCGTACGATCTTGGGACAGTGATCAGTTTTTGCTTCTGATGAGTTATTTGTTGTCATCTTTTCTTAAGTGTTTTGTTTTGGCTGACATTGTGTGTAGATGCCGCAGAGTCATTGAGTTGTTGCAGTTCTGCTGTGACGAATGCAAGAACAAATCAACCCATTGTGGGTCTGTTGCAGACCTTCTTAAGCAGATCAAGAGGTAGACAGAGGTTCTGTCGCTGCACCTCAAGGTAAATGCAATATCCTCACTAGAGGATAGAGAAGTCTGTACTCCGGCATTTAGTAAACATGCAATGATTCAGCTCACTAATGAATAAAGTTATAAGATATGGATTATGCAAAATTCAGTCTAATTGTGCTGTTACTGAAAGTTGAAGCATGGTTTCCCATCAAAGATTGAAAAGAGTGCCACATTGCTATAAATCTTCATTTCCAAAGATCTTCATGTTGGCATTTTTGAAATGTTAAGATGCTGAACTTGCTGCACAAATTCAACAAGAGGTTTATACCGTGATTTAGAAATATGTTTTTCGGGATCATCAGGATTTGCCAAGTAATAAAGCCACAGCACTATTGTTTTTAAGGACAGCAGATAAAACCGGAAAAATAGGTCATTGTACTGATTTTCGGTATCAAACTGAAATAATATCGTACAAAATCAGGATCAACAAGAACCCCCTTAAAGAAAATAAAACACATCTAAGCTGATATTACAAAAACTGAGGTCCCGTGACCAATGTCCACCCCAAATTGTTTTATGGAGCTAAAAGGAAGCTCAACGCCTCCTCATTCCTCGACCTCCGCGACCACGGCCTCTTCCTCCCATTCCCATGGCAGCTGCATCTCCTTGAGCACTTTCCGACTGAAATGGGATAAAAGTCAAGTGAGGAATGTTTCATTAAACTGTGATTGTAATGATGATTAAAAAAGAAGAATGAATTAGCAGATTAGGCAAATATATCATTGGCCATAGCCAGTGAGAGCTTGTATTACCTTTGGATTCTTCACTGTCTCGTCAACGCTCAAAACCAGACAAGCAGCCTCAGTTGCAGCATTTATAGCATTGATCTGCAGCATATCAGTATTGAGTGTAAGGTCTTAGCCACTAAATTCAGCCATGTGAGATGAATGGCATAGAAAAACCTTAACAACTGATGGTTCCCAAACAAAGTTTGCGTAGGAATCAGCGATTCCACCAGTATTGATATCCACTCCAAACAGAGCACCTTCCCCTATTATCAGCAACTAGTATATTAGTGCATTGTATTTTATATATGATTAAAGCATTTAAGAATTAAAGGGAAATAAAGGAATAACTTTAATGTAATTATAAATAAATTCAGGGGTATTTTGGGAGATGAATTGTGGCTTCAAAATAACCGACAATTCAACAATAGATATGTTATAAACAATATTTAGAACATAGTTGTGCTCAAACTACGTAACCACATTGCATATCTTTTGGGGCCAGTACTAACGAACTGCAAATTGTTGCAGCAACAAACAAGAGTAGAAGAAACGAACCAGATGGAAGAGCATGCTTCTGTCTCAATTTATTTAGTACATCAGTTGCATCAAAACCAGCATTGTCACATAGTTGCCTTGGAATGACCTGGCAGTATTCCAATAGATAAATAAATTACCAAGGTGTATGGTGGATAAACCAATTACGAGTTGAACAGAGATAAGTCGACCGCTTGCGCCTCAAGTATCACTCATAAAAGAAATTGAAAACACATACTGGTAATAGGATTTTCCATAACACACCTCTAAAGCTTTAGCATACGAGTTTATAAAGAGCTGAGACTTCCCTGCTATGGTCGAGCATGCTGCCTGAGATATCTGCTGATTTCCATCTGGCATAATGAGGGAAATGTCATTTAGTTAATTATATTCCTAACTAATTAGGAACAGTATAAGAGAAATAAAATTTACATCTATAGCGCCACCACCAGCAACAACATTTGAATTCTTTAATGCTCTTCTGACAATCATAATCGCATCATGTAAGCTACGCTCAGCTTCCTCAATGAACTGAAGCAGATAGGATCAGCTAAAAATAGAGCTGTATTTCACAGTAAAAACTAGAAACAGAATCAAAGTGCCATGCAGTTCCTTAGCCAAGATTAACGACACATACCTGATCAGCTCCTCCTCGAAGGACAATTGTGGCAGTACGACCCGATGGGCATCCACTAAATATGTTAAAACGCTCATTTCCGACTTGTTTTTCCTCAAAAAGCGCACATGATCCAAGCACCTAACCATCAAATAACTGTCAGACATTTGTCTTTGTTCTTGGCAGAAACAATTAAACATTCAAAGAACAACTTTCACTATAGTAGCAATAATTCAAATATGAGCTGGCCAAGATTAAACCTCCTCAATAACATTGTTAACAGATGTCTGCACTGTTCCGCCAGTCGCAGCAGCAACTCTTTGAAGATCCTCTTCAGTCACACGTCCAGCACAGAAGATATCACGATCCGCAAAATACTGTTCAGAGAGAAACCATGGCAACTGTCAGTGGTCTAAAGTTATTGAATACTGCAAAAAGAACATAAAACGATGTTAACCTGGGTAGCAAGATCCCCAATGGCCAACCGTGAGAGAACTATTTTTGCTCCACTTTCAACACATTTATCCAATTTATCATAAATAATATTCCATTCGGCATCAACAATGGACTGATACTGTGAAGGATCTGAAAGCCTACACTTGTCAGGATTAGATGTTAGGGAGATCAAATACTCTTACACCTCCATCAACCATGACTGCAAATGAAAGAGGTTCTACCTTATTTCTGCATTTTCTTTCTCTGATTTCAGTTCCAACTCGATATTGAGCAATAGTATCTTGGGGTCAACAAATTTTTTTGGTTGCTGCTCAAACCCAGCATATGAAAATGTTTTCTTAAATGCAACACCATCTACCAGAAAAGAATCCCGCATTGTTCCACCAGGAACCTGAAACCCATAAGTATTGCATTACCGTTCAGAAAAGTTCCCAAATTGACTTCCCGGTCTTGGTTAAACCATGACAATGAAGCTCATAAGATCAAAGGGGAAGCAGAATAACACTGTAAAAATTACTGGAAGAAAATTAAATTCAGAAAGTTTAGAGCACCTTTTTTATTCCAATCATGTTTAGTCTATCATCATTTCCAATTGAAATTACAGCGTCGACAACCATTGAGGCAAAAAACTTTTTCCCCACCAATCAGCTTGGACGACAATGTTGTTTCAGCACATTTGGCCAGTAGACCTTTCTTTTCTTCTAGACTCTTACCCTCAATACTGAGTGCCAATTCCCTGATCTTCTCAATTGCCTAGTGGAATTTAAATGAAGAATGAAAGAAAAGTTATCCACTTTTGGTTAGTAGCATAGTGGGGAAAAGTTATCCATAAATGCCCACGTAAATTACCAGATAACTGGCTATCCTGTAGCTTCGAATCAGATTCTGAGGGTGAACACCGTCTTCAATAAAAGGCTTAGCTTCCTTCAGAAACTCCCCGGCAAGAAGAACAACTGTTGTTGTTCCATCACCAACCTGCAACAAGTCAATGATGTTTCACACCCTATCATCAGACTTGCAGAACAAAATAACACTTCAAAGATTAACACTTCTAGTTCTAACACTACGTAAAAACTTGAATCAACAAAACACATATTTCAAAACAGCCAACAGTTCATATTTGATCCCTTAAAATAGTACTTTTCATTAGCTGATCACTCCACTAAGTGTAAATCTAGTCTACTGTGCATCCAACGGAACAAAACTACATCTACAAACACTCTCAGATTCACATTTCAACACTTATCTCACTCTGACTGGTCAAATCCAATACAAAAGGACACACAGCACACATCTAGATGTAAAATCAGTACCTCCGAGTCTTGAGATTTGGCAATATCCACCAAGATCTTGGCGGCAGGATGGACAATTTCAAGCAACTTCATGATAGTCGCGCCGTCATTTGATATAGTGGTATTTCCCTTGTCATCATGGATCAGCTTATCCATGCCTCTAGGGCCAAGCGTTGAGCGGACGGCATCAGCAACTGCAGTACACGCGTTGATGTTACTGATGAGCTGCGGCTTGCCTTGCGAAGTGTCAGTGCCTTCCTTTAGTAATATGATTTGCGGCTGAAGCATCGTCGACATCGTTGACTGGTCAAATAGCGAGGCTGTGGCGAGAGAGGAGTTTGAGAGTTGAAAATCTAGGGTTTTGAGTTTTGGACTGGTGGAGTGAAGTTACGATGCCACAAAAGGGGTTGATGTGTAGGTTTCTAAAGTTCGAGGATTTGTATTGATTTTTGAGAATTTGAATAAAGCCCAGTGGTTAGTAGACTCAGGACTCGGTTGAAAATTCACCGTATATAAATGGAACTGATTCATTCGAAGATGAAGTCACTTGACTGTGTTCGCAAATGTTAATGATTCAAGTCCTCCGAGCAGATTTTCGCTTATATTCAGTTTGTAAGCGATGAATTGAATAAAAAAATTCAAAAAATAAAGTTGCAATTTGTCTCATTTTCACCATATCAAATCCGGATCTCATACGGCCAACAAGTAAATATAACGAAGTCTTTTGATATTTTCTACTTAACTCCATTTTGTCTGAACTTTTTGCCAAACGACGTGAAGTTCAGAACTACTGAACTTCTGAAGAAGACTATATGGAAGGAAGGATACAATACAACTGAATTAATTATGTGGATGATGTATATGTCATGTGTTGTAGTTACTTGAACTGAATTGTGAGATTCTAAATACAAACAAGAGATGGTCACAGAAGCTGGACAGCAGCTATTGATGGGATTTTCTCGCGTAGCTTTTGAGTTACAGCTACCCTAACTGTCATGACTCCTGCAGCTGGACCAGAGATTCTGACCTTGACTATTGGGTCCTCAATGGCTACAAACTCGAGAGTCCCTCCTGCTGGCCCGACAAGATATGGTCGTATTTCCTCAAGCACCTGAAAGCACATGGGAATAATTTTATATCATATTGACAAACCATATCATAAGCAAAAGCAAGGTGGAAACATGTGCTACGGCTGCAAAAGCTAGGTATAAATAAATTGAAATCTTAAGGCTTGTAATTAAGACTGAGATCTTACGTAATATGAAAAGAGAATTGAACTAAATAATTTACACATAATATTACAAACCAACTGTCAAGCTACTAGCAACAGACACAGTTAAACATTTAATAAAAAGTGATAAAGAAGTACTTTATTTTGAGTACTATAAATTCGAGCAATAAACGAGCTATGGTTTCTTCAGACTATAAATACTTTAAATCCATGTGATAAAGAAGTATATACTGATACTGCAGGATTCAGAAAACAATACAGAGCAATGAATATGACAACAAACTAATCACACATAAATTCTCGTGATAGAGCAAAAAGAATTTATTAAACATCAAGAAAGCATACTACCTTTTCTATGTTTTCCTCTGTCATTTCAAGCCCAGTTTCTTCATCTGCTATTGCTTCAACTGCAACTATTTCAGGCATCTTCTCCATTAAGCGACGCTCAATACCCATTTTCATTGTTACCGTTGAACTTGGGCACGAGCCACACGCGCCTTGCAGCTTTAAACGTACAACATTACCATCAATCTCGTGCAATGCAACATTACCCCCATCTGCCATTAAATATGGCCTAATTTCATCCAACACACTCTCGACATTCTCGGCCGTTAATGGAACCTCTAACGCAGAGTCAGGAGTCGCAACCGCCTTCACAACTACAACCGAAGCACCCAGTTTACCACACGTCAACTAGAGAAAGTAAAAAAGACACGCCAACTCACTAATACAAGCAATGAAATTCATTTCTATACCGCACATAGATTCTAAAGAAACGGTTTTATCAAAATTCTTAACTTTATCGTGCTATTTGACACCCAGTTCACCAAACCTACCTATTGCTATTGATTGCAAAATCATCAAATAAACAGTAAGAAAATCCAGCCTTGAATTACCTAACGGCTGCCCAAGGCCAGCGCTCCGAGCTGGCACGCCACGGGACCAAAAAATCCTCACCTCCCTACTATGCCCTCTTGCAAGTTGAACATGGCCACCACCGAAAAAGCTCGTCAATTTCTGCAATCAAATACCATACAAACATAAAAAACATAACCGTGTTATTGATTGCCACAAACAAATACCCAAAACGCACCTTGAACGATCGAGAGCAAGAAGCCTCTAGGGTTTCAAAGTCCCGACAGTAAGACGAATTCAAGACCGAAGCTTGCATCTCCTCAATTACTCTCTTCTGACAACACCAACAACAACAACAGGAGGGTTCAGAAAACGACACGTATTGCTCCGAACGCTATTAAATTGATTAAAACGATGAAAGGTTGTTGCTGCTTCTACCAGCGATCAGATTCGTCTCCGCTTTCGTCCAAAATCGTAGCCCTCAAATCACACGGGGTCCATTTGTCATAGTTCTAAACTAAAGGTGTCCACTTATAATATTGTTGACTAAGCTGGTCATGTGTATTTACAATTTCTTTCAGGGAACAATTGAGTTTTATAAAGTTGGAGGGTGAATGTGTAAATATATTAATTTGTCGAAGCATAACATCCGCGGGTGGAAGAGGCGCGGTGGAGCGAGCCAGAGAAGTCGATCGCGGCGTGAACTTTGATCGGCTCATGTTTCATTGGTTGATAAACTGATGATTGATATGGCGCCGAAGAAGCAGCAGCCGAAGCAGAATAAGCAGAAACCGAAGAAGCCGGTGTCGTCGTCGACATCATCTTCAGGACCGAGGCTGCAGATATCGGCTGAGAACGAGAACCGGTTGAGGAGGCTGTTGTTGAACTCTGGACAGACCACGGCGCCAGTTGTAGCTGATGATTCGTTATCGAGAGCGCAGAAGGCGAAGAGGCTTCGTTCGATTTATGAGAAGCTTTCTTGTGAAGGGTTTGCTAATGAACAAATCGAGCTCGCACTCTCTGCTCTCAAGGTTGATTTTTTTACATTTTATTGACTGGTTTTAGGTTTGAAATAATTGTTAAAAGGTTGGTTTGGTGATTAGGATGGTGCTACATTTGAGGATGCACTTGACTGGCTGTGCTTGAATTTGCCAAGTGGTGAGCTGCCTCTGAAGTTTTCTAGTGGGACTTCATCGCATTACAATACTGGTATAGTATAAACCTTCTTGCAGGTTTTCCTAGTAGCAGCACACTCGTATTTTTGAACTTGTGTTGGTTTTTGTCGCTGTAGAGTTACGTATTATGATTGGTTGTTATTAGGGGGGTCTGTCGGTGTGATAACGAATGTTCGGAAAGACTGGAGTTCTCCAGTGGAAGAAAAAAGGTCAGAGGCTGAAATGCCTGAAATGGCTGTTATGATCAAAGGTTCACGGCAGGAGGACAGTTTGGATTTAAAGCAGCCATCTCAAGCTGATTGGATAAAAAGATATATGGAACAACAAGAAGAGGTGTTGAGTTTTTGCCTCTTGCTTATGTTTTTCTATTGCATATCATAGAACCAGTTGCGGCACTGCCACCAAATCTCAGAGTGTTGAATTATCAGGAACCTTATTTTTTATATTCTTTTAATAGCCTTTGGAATTCCGAGCTGCTTCATGTTGTCTGATTTCTGAAATAAAACCAGAAACATGACTTAAACAGAAGAACTCCGTATAACTAACTTGATGTTTCCATATTTGCAGGATGAATCGGATTCCTGGGAAGATTCTCTCGATGGTGACTCATCTAAAAAGGTATGTCCTGAACTTAAAGGATTTATAGATCATTCAAATAATTTTCTGCGTGTCTTTTGTATCTTCTTTTGATTGCTAGTTTGTTGTGTTTCTTGGCGGCAACACTGTGTACCTGCTGGATATGTTTTAAAATAAGGTTTCTGTGCAGTAAATTATGGGAAACTTCTAGGAATATAAGTTCTGCCACAGTGAAAATTAGGAAAAACTGTTGTGTTATTACCTCTTTTTCGCATAGTGATACTTATGGAACCTGATTTTATTTCTGAAATGTTGTCCTTGATCACCATTCTGATTACTTGGGCCATATTGGCAGGTCTCTGGGCCACGATCGTATGAGGTCATAGCAAAGGAGTATCATGATGCACGAAATGACTTCGGGCTAAAGAGCAAGGAGATAAAGTACTCAAGGAAAGATCCGGGCATATAATCCGCAAACTGAAACAAGAGTTGGTAACTCTAGGTGGATTTTGCTTTCCTGATATTGTCTTCTAAGTATTGTATTATGCATCAGATTTCATGCTATCATCAACCATATATCAGGAATTTCATTTGACATTTTGGCATCCAATTTTGAGAGTGAGCGTGCTTCTCATGTGGCAACTGAGGATGCTTTAACGGATTCCACGGCACATAAGGATCTAGAAGCGGGAGGTTTAAACACCTCAGAAGATGTGGCTTCTGTTCCAGCAGTAAAGTTAGAAGATAAAATATGTAGCAAGGCTTGTACCTCAGATGAATTGTTGAGTACGTCTCTGTCTCAAAATATATCTACCGAGCTACAGAAACCTCGAGAGGATGACGAGGGGGATGTCGAACTTGGTGACTTTTTTTCGGAGGCAGCAATTTCTGAAGTAGTATTACCTTCCGAAAAGACAAGAAAACTAGCTGCTGCTCAGAATGTGGATAAAATAGATGGAATCTGGAAGAAGGTATTACAAACTCTCGATAAAGTTGATTATGATGGCCTTTACGTGCTAATGTTATTGTCTGGAGATAATTGCCAATAATATGAATTCATTGATTAAATGACAGGGGGATCCGCGAAGGATTCCTAAAGCCGTTCTGCATCAGTTATGTCAGCACTCAGGATGGGATGCTCCTAAATTTAGTAAAGTGCGTGGAAAGGACGGTACCTTCTTTTACACCGTCAGCATACTGCGAAAGGCTAGCGGGAGAGGTAAGAATAGAAAAGCTGGTGGTTTGATCACTCTGCAGCTTCCTGACCAGGATAGAGCATTCACATCTGCTGAGGTACTTGTTTGGCATGCTTCGATCTAAGAGAAAAACACTAGACATCCGTGTTTGATATTCGTTCATAAATGAACCAGCTTATCGTACAACCTTGTTTTCATTTCCATGCTCTGAAACATTATTATTTGAAGTGCCCAAGTCGTGCTGTTAATATTCGCAATCAAGAGGGTGAAAGTAACTTAGTGCTGCGTTTTATTGCAGGATGCACAGAACAGGGTGGCAGCTTTTGCTCTTCACCAGTTGTTTCCTGATCTTCCTGCCCACCTTCTAATTACAGAGCCATATGGCTCACTTGTTATACAATGGTTAGAAGGTAGGTGTTTCCTTGGATCTTTGGAGGCATTTAAATATTATGTTTAGTTATTCATTTCTAGGGTATTTTCCCATGTCCATTTGAATCTCTTTATTTGTAGAGTTGATCTAACACGTGAGATTTATAGGGGAACCATCCTCAAAATTAGAGGAAGCTGTTGAAGATCGAAGGGCTGAATTTGTTGATCAACTACTGAATGGAAAAGATAATATATCAGCTTACACAGTTAACCAGATGGACAGTTTAAGAGAAAAATCCCTACAAGAGCCTATTGTTGAAGAGAAAGATAAACACCACTTTCCTGGTGGCTTTCTTGGCAAAAAACATGGAAGTAAGATAATTTTACACCATTTTACTGCAGAGTTATAATTAAGTGCTAGTTGGGAACTTTATATGTAGTTTATCACTGAATGTAAAAACAGTGACTCAGTGAGCATCACTGATTCATATGCTCAGCTCTTATGACTTTCTAACGGCGTGACAGTTTTTACCATCATAATTCAGGTGCACTAAACTTCAAGTTAACTGAGAGCCGTTACTTACGACAGGAGCTAGAAAAGAAAAGGAAACAGCAGAGGTATAAGGTTAGTCCTCCAAAAACAGAAAATCGGTTTCATTTTCATAGAGGGTATTTAAACCACATTCTTGAATTTTTGTTGTCCTCTTGATTATATATTTGTCGACTAGTCGCGGTATCGCGGACTAGCTGACAGATAATCGAAAAATATATGGATAGTGGTTTTTCAATATAAATGAACTAAGTCTATTCAATAAAAAGTGTCATTTCAACCTCATATGCTTCAATATAGACTATAGAGTACAAACCAAAATAAAAATAAAAATGAAAAAGCTACTAAATAAGATTTTGGACCTACTCATTCAATCCAAAACGACCAGTTGCCCAACTAACAGACCAGTAGTGATGAAGTTTACAACTCGTCTGACTTTTACTCAGTTACCTAATCGAATTACATAGTGAAATGGAAGCAGGTAAAGCAACTTCTTGATTAGTCGTGACTAGTCGGGAAACTTGACAACCACGGTCAATAGACCCTTAAAAATTGCCATTTATGTACTATCTAAACCATACCATTGGAAGGATAGTTATTAGTGATTCTAAGTTATTAATTCACAGGATATGTTGAAGACTCGTTGTGCCCTTCCTATTGCTGAGATGAAGAATGAAATACTGCAGCTATTGAATGCAAATAATGTTCTGGTCGTTTGTGGGGAGACGGGTTCTGGAAAAACAACGCAGGTTGGCCACTGAACCAAGTTGGGTAGTGTCTAAACATACCTATTATTTCTCTTCACGCGATCAAAGTATGAAATCGACAGGTTCCTCAATTCATCTTGGATGACATGATTGAAAGCGAATTTGGTGGAGAGTGTAACATTATATGCACCCAGCCAAGGAGAATAGCTGTCAGTGATTCTACTCCTACCAATCAATTTTCCTCGTTTGTATATGTCATTTTCTGGTGATTGTATATGTAGCACAGTTGTCTCCCACTAAAGTTTATTTATACCTCATAGAACCGGAAGAAACTTGTAGCCCTAATTGGTCTGAACCTTCACAGCGCCATCAATCTACATGCATTGTATATTGAATCTTAATCACTAGAAATCTCACCATATATGTAGGCCATTTCAGTTGCTGAAAGAGTTGCTGATGAGCGTTGTGAGCCTTCACCAGGAATGGATGGGTCCTTGGTTGGTTATCAAGTACGTCTTGATAGTGCAAGGTATGTGATTTCTTTCCCTTCTTGATATCATGCATGCTTATAAAATATAAGTGGACTGAAATTTATTTTGCAGTGAATTTACAAATTATATGAGATGTCTTATATTGCTGCCTGCAACCACTCGTGTAGTTTTTTATGAATGCAAAATTTGAAGATATCTTGCCATTCGTATTGTGACTCCATTTAACATTGCAGGAATGAAAAAACAAAGCTACTCTTTTGTACCACGGGTATTCTTCTCAGGATGATTGCGGTAAACTTCTATTTATATACATTATCTAACTGAACTAGCTGTGCTGAGCATTTATTTATTTATAATGGCATCCACTTGAAAACTGTTTCGGAGGAATCACCTTATCATACCACTTTATCAGAGTGCAATAACAATATCAAAGTAGTGTGTTTTATGTTTACATTCTTATGAGACATTGAGTGAAAAATATAATGAATTGGTTTAGGCTCCCAAACTTGTGAATATGTTTCAATAGTCAGATAATTAATAGCCTCAAAACATCTTTCAATGGGATTGGAAAGCTCACAGTACCCGTGTTTGTATTTTCAGGGGGATAAAGGCTTGAATGATATCACTCATGTTATAGTTGATGAAGTCCATGAACGTTCTCTCTTGGTGAGCTCTATTTATTTAGTGGGTGTGGACAGTGCAACATATTTATGTCTGTTACTCATTTTGACTTTCCGAACCCTGGTGCATTGTGGTTAAATAATCGGGAGGTCTCCTTTGGTTGCTGTCTTGAGTAGTATATATTTTCATTTATGCATCATAATTATCATCATCTATCTGTGTCTGTTGCTGTTGCTCAGTGACGCAATTTATGTTTGCTACTATACCATTAATTGTATCTTGTTCAAGCTATAGTGGAAAGAATATTTACAAAGTTGAAAATGTTTTGTTGTCTACAATGTCTAGTATACGGGGATGTTCCATAACCTTAGTAAGAATTTTTATGAATATAATCTTACAGGTGATAATAACCAAGCTATGGCAGAATTTAAAACGAGTATACTCACAGAGCTTTTGTGAGTGTATCATGACAGGATGTTTCCTTTTCTTTATAGGGTGATTTTCTTCTCATTGTGCTGAAAGATATCATTGAGAGGCAAGAGACTAGTGGCAGACGGAAGTTAAAAGTCATTTTAATGTATGGTCGCAAATGAATCGTTAGTTTAGCATAATGTCATATAATAAACTGTAGTTGCTTCAGTTTTTTTGCTTCAATGTGTAGTCTGTACAGTTGATTCATTTGTTTTCTCGTTACTTTAACGATTGCCCAGTTGTCTTTGCAAAAGGTCGAACTCACCCAGTGACAACATACTTTCTTGAGGATATCTACAGTAGCATCAACTATCGCCTTGATTCCGATTCTCCTGCTTCAATAAGATCCAGTGCGTTCACAAAGCAGGTTTTCTCCGATCTGCTATATAAGCTGACATTGTTGATTGGATTTGATGCTCAACAATTGTGTATAAGTCCTATAGGGCCTGAAACTTCTTTGGTTCAACATGATTATAGTTTTTTGCAATGAGCTGTTTTTTCATTCACTGTCCTTCAAGTTGATTTGTATTTACCACTGCCTTCTCTCAACGATTGACATAGCCGTTGGATTTATTTTACCGGCGTTGGGAAAGAAAAACACTATTAAATACAGAAATATGTATACGAGAAGGTTCTTCAAAGATCTGATGCATGATTCTGATTGCTGAACACTTTTAATCGTCTCTCTCGCTATATATTTGTGCATGTATGTTGCAAGCCTATTTTTGTCAGACAGTTTACTAGTATGAGCTTTCAAATATTTCCAGAGCCATCATGTGAGCAACCATAGGGGAAAAAAGAATTTAGTCTTATCTGGATGGGGTGATGACTCTGTTCTCTCGGAAGAATCTGTCAACCCTTATTATGACCCGGAATTATACCGATCATACAGTCAGCAAACTCGACAAAATTTGGTACCGCTATATGCTTTAATATATTGTGTGTGTGCTTCGTGGGTAGTATTTAGTTGTACCTATGATGAGCCATACCTATTTTCGCAGAAAAATGTGAACGAAGATATCATTGACTACGATCTTCTTGAAGACTTGGTATGTCACGTTGACGAGACCTGTCCTGAAGGCGCCATTCTCGTCTTCTTGCCTGTAAAGCATCTGACTGTTCTCAGATATTCAAATGCCATATTTTTGTTATTTTGTGTCTTTAACTTAATTTATATTTGATGTATATACATAGGGTGTTTGGGAGATCAACATGCTGTATGATAAGCTAGCTGCCTCGTTCCAGTTCTCTGGGCAATCTACTGACTGGCTTTTACCATTGCATTCCTCTGTTGCAGCAAGTGATCAGAAAAAGGTGTTTCTACGACCACCTGAAGGCATACGTAAGGTATCGAAAACAGTACTAACATCACACTGCTGCCATACTGTCATTTAATGCTTTCTTGATTCGTTGGTGCTTAGAGAGGTGACAGGGCTACTCCGATAGACACATAGTGTCTCATCCTGAATATTGCATTATTGTATTACAGGTTATCATTGCCACAAACATTGCAGAAACAAGTATTACGATTGATGACGTTGTGTATGTGATTGACTGTGGAAAGCACAAGGAAAATCGTTATAACCCTCAAAAGGTTTGTTCACATTCTTGTATATGAATTTGCAAGCAGCTGGTTGATGTGACCTTAATTTGTTGGCAGAGGTAGATTATTTCCCATGTTTGCATGCTGAACTGATTTATGCTAACACTCAAAATGTTTCACTTCTGCCATTACGTATACTTTTTTCTAAATCATCGGACTGTATGAAATATATGGAAGTTATTGATCTTTCAATTTGTTTGTACAACAAGGTTAGTGGGTGAGGATTAGTTGACTGTTAAATTTTTGATAGAATAAAGGATATATATCAAATTAGCTTCCGGTTTTGTAGTTCCAACTTAATATTGTTGGTGCTTTTCGATTAAGGAAGGCCGTTAAGTTCAAATTTGGATAGCCTTTGTTGATTGGATAATCACAGTTTTGGTCCATTATCAGAAACTATCAAGCATGGTTGAAGATTGGATATCTCAAGCCAATGCGCGGCAAAGAAGGGGAAGAGCGGGACGTGTTAAACCTGGAGTCTGCTACAGTCTGTATACACGTGCTAGGTACGAAAGGCACATGAGACCTTTTCAGGTATAAATGAGGATCAGGCTACATATGATCGATTGACCCATGCTTCTTTATCATCTTTCTCATTGTCTTTTGATCACTAGGTACCGGAGATGCAAAGAATGCCATTAGTTGAGTTGTGTTTACAGATAAAGCTCGTATCTCTGGGAAACATTAAATATTTTCTATCAAAGGTAAGCTGAGTTCTTTGTGCGCTTAGCTGTTTGTGTCATTTCTACTTATCAACGTACATGTTTCAGGCTTTAGAACCTCCTAAAGAAGAGGCAGTGACCTCAGCCATTCAGTTGCTATATGAGGTGATTGTCGTGCTTGATGATTGCTTATAACTTGTATTTGTATGCACGTCTTTTAAAACACCCTCGTTATTACTGCTTAGGTTGGAGCACTCGAAGGTGATGAGGAACTGACCCCTCTTGGCTATCATTTGGCAAAACTTCCAGTTGACGTTTTAATTGGAAAGGTGTGTGTTTAATGGCCTTCCATGATGCTATTCAGGTTTCTGTTGCAAGATATTCATTGATTTGTGGTATTGGGTAATAATCAATGACATGCTAGGGAAACCAAATGACAACTGGATTGATGGTTTACATGCTTGATGTATTGCAGAACATATATTGTTTTACTGCTAGTTTACTTTTTCGATATACAGGCACCCAATTACATTTATTTACTTATAAAATTGCAGATGCTCATATATGGTGGCATATTTGGCTGTTTATCTCCAATTCTCTCAGTTTCAGCTTTCTTAAGCTATAAATCGCCATTCGTGTACCCAAAGGATGAGGTCTTTGTTCTCCAACTCACTGATCATCGTTTATTCTAAAGTTTGCTTCAAAATCTAAAAGTTTTATGTATATGATGCAGAGAAACAGTGTTGAAAGAGCAAAAATGGCGATTTTGGCTGAGAAGCAGGATTCTGGAACAGAGAATAATGTGATGGATGCACAATCAGATTCTGATCACATTATAATGATGGTTGCCTATAAGAAATGGGAGAAGATAGTGCGAGAGGTCATTTATTTCACGCTTATACTCTGATGCTATGTTTTCAGTTTTTTAACATGCTATTTATCAGAAAAACGTTCTTAACCTTGAATGATCATGAAGGATCAAATAGAACCAACAGAGCATGAATGTCTGAATAAGGTTTTGTTTTTGAATTTTTGCACTGCAGATGGGGGTTAGAGCGGCACAACAGTTTTGCAATAAATACTTCTTGAGCTCTTCGGTCATGTACATGATCAGGTTTGAAATAGAGATATTAGCTGCTTCGGTGTTTTATTTTGAAACACTATCTATAAATCTGAGTCTTTCGTGACTGCGTGGTGCATGAGGAACATATTTGTAGGCTACCACCTTGAGAATATTTATTTCAACATCCTTCATCTTTTTATTGTGTATATCTATAATCAGAATCCTATGTGGATTATATAAGGATACACAGGAGATTGATTTGCGCAAATACTCATATTAAAATTAAGCACTATTTTCAGAATCCGGACTCCGGAGAGTATTTATCTAGCTGAAAACACAATTGCTCTGAGACAACTTCATGGTCCATTCATTGATTATATTCTAATTAGTTGCTTTATTGTTGCAGAGAGATGCGTGTACAATTTGGAACATTGTTAGCTGATATTGGACTGATCGAAATTCCAAAGAACAATTTAGTAAGCCACTGATAATTCCATGAACTAGTTTTATTGGAAAATCAAAATATACGTTGTAGCTCACATTGAAGTTGCAAATCTTTTGTATGAAATAGTTTCCATGTGGCTTGGTCTATTGTTAATCTTCTTCCTTTATGTTGTTTCAGAAGTCTGGGAAAAATAAAGAACTTATTGATAACTGGCTTTCAAACCTCTCACAGCCATTCAATAGAAATAGCCATCGTTTCTCAGTAGTAAAGGTGAGATCATTTGGTTACCTCGAACAGCTAATTGTCTTTACAAGTATAATTATGTTGCGTCTCCCCTCGCTCATCAGCGACATTAGTGCCCCTTTACCTTGTACATCTTAACTGCACCTGATTAACATTTTAATTGCTTGTTAGTAGAAGTAAGTCAGGGGGCTCCACTGGGTTTTGCTAATATATCTGAAATCTGAATCATGCTTTTCTTTTCAGTCGATACTTTGTGCAGGACTATATCCAAATATAGCTGCAACAGAAGCAGGCTTAACATCCACAATTCTTTCGACCCTTAAGCGACCGCCTAGTTCTGGGTCTGGAGATCGTCCATGGTGGTATGATGGGAGAAGAGAAGTGCATATTCACCCTTCATCCATCAACAGTGCATTAAGGATTTTTAAACAACCATTTGTTGTCTTCCTCGAAAAGGTTTTACCTCATCATCACAGTATACGTGTGTCGTATGTTGCTTTTCTTGAATAAACCATATTTATAGACTTCCAATGTTCTTGGTATTATCAGGTTGAAACAAATAGGGTGTACCTCAGGGATACTACAGTTGTCTCGCCTTATTCTGTGTTGCTTTTTGGTGGTTCCATAGATGTGCAGCATCAGGTATTATCCGACACAAACAATCTTTATTTACTTGCCATCATAAAGACTTAGCTTACTCTGCTCAAATCTGTTGACGATGATTGCCTGCAGACTGGGGTGGTGACAATTGATGGTTGGATGAAAATAAATGCTGCTGCTCAAACTGCTGTATTATTCAAACAACTCCGACTGACTCTCCACTCTGTCTTAAAGGAGATGATCAGACAGCCTGAGGTGCCTTGGGGCTACGACTGGCTTTCTCATTTACCTTACATGCTATTGTTCTACTTACGAACCCTACTATTTATAAATTATTTTCTGGAACTTACCTAATGTCGTGTTTCTGTCGCTCTACAGAAGGCTGGAGCTGCTGATAATGAGGTTGTCAAGTCCATAGTCCACTTGTTGCTTGAAGAGGACCAACCATCATAATAATAGCCTCAAATTTTCACAAGTGATCGCTGTTGGAGCATGCCATGTACCAGTATGCACCATATAATCTGAGCTACCACCTGTTCGAAACACGGCTAATTGATGACAAGTACAGTGCATTACCGTTCTTGATAAGTTTTATACTAATGCTAAGCTACATAATGTCCATGGAAGAATGCAAATACCCTGATTGAACTCTGAACAATAGCATGTTTTGAAATCTCTCATCCTGAATTATACAAAATACTCTCCTTGTTTTTCGAATCAGGCTTGCCTTTTGAAAAGTTATTGCAGGTCAGATATTGTTTTAATGACCCTTGCAATATATGAGGTTTTTTCGATTTAAACATCTTTGATTGTTAGTATATTTCTTTTGTTTGGAAAATGTTGGGATTGATAACAAATTTATTATTGCCCATACAATTGTTAACAGAGCTCATCTAACAAGTCTGAAATGCTTAAAAAATCAAGGGACATGTCACATGGCTTATTTTTTGGATTGTTTCCGTTCATTTTAGTATATTCATGAAAGCATGAGGTTTTCTTCAGCTTCTGAATGAGTGAAAAACAAGCTAATCAATTTGTTGAGGTTTTGATTTGTGCACAACTCTTAGTGTGTACATTTGGTCAAGATAGGGTTGAATTGTTTGTTAGGATATTAAACTTTTGGGAAAAAGGATTGCTCGATTCACACGGAAGTTTTTGCAGGTCTTACAGGGAACTATAAAATTCTACGCTGGTGCAGAGGAAGTCAGAGAAGAAGCTGTTTGAGGGGCTGCGGCATGCCCTGTATTTTCTTCCAAGTTGACTTGAGACACCACTTTTTAAATTTCAAATTGTTAAATGCAGGATGATCCATAATATGGGTTGTTCACAGAATGAAGGCCATTCAGAATCATGGCAAGCCACTTTGTGAAGAAAACTTACATGTAAATTAATGGCAATTGTATTTGTGCATACAATAAATATTGATGTATAATTGGATGTGAAAAGTAGTTTCAAGTAATTACTAAACGAGGGAGGATAAAATGGGTATAAAAATATGGATTAAAATCTAGTGCACCAAAACTATTTAATATTTTAATGTGAGCTAAAATTACGTAATTTTAGGAAAGAGTTCACTCAAAACCACGTATTGTTATAGTAAAAAACGTCAAAAAGACATCATTTTTGTACTTGTAGTAAATAACAGCGCACTATTGAATCCATAAAAATATAGCTTCAATTTGTAACTGCTAGTAATACATTTTTCGCTATATTTATAAGATTGGAGTAAGATTCTAAGAGGACGGATAAATAAATGTGAGACGGTGAGACATGTTTCAACCATTGAATATTAATAATCCAACAGATGAGATTTGATTCTAAAAATAACCATCAATCTCAACTACTCATTATATAAAAACTAATTTTAATCTCAACCGCAGATTAATCTAATCCAACTATTGATATTAAGGCTTTTTGTCTCACCTAAATTCTTATTTTCTCTTGAACTTTACCCGATTGGTATCAATTCTTTCAGCAATTTTATGCATTATTAAGATGAGTGTGTATACATTCAGACATGACCATGACCAGGTAGCTGTTTCTCATAGTTATATTTTACATCTCCATTAAAAAAAAACATGAACGTATGTTACATGCCGAGTGCGTCAATGTCGCCAATTGATGGTAATCTATATGAAATAATAAACGTGAGCTAGCTAACATTGTTCTAAAGAGACCGCGTCACCGACATAATTTCTGTAGCTTCATAACCGAACGAAAGGCCGCGTTGTAGCCTCATCCTTCTCATCTTAAATCATCAGTTTAGTTGCAGTAAATATACGTTGAATTGTTAATTCAATAGGCCACTTCCTGATCACAGCTACAAAAGGCTACCTTCATTATCAAACTCCTCTCTTCACTTATTACTACCTAGACACACGTCACAATATACATGCATCCACATTTAGTGCAGATAATCGTCAATTATTATGTTTTTACTATAGTATTTTTACTATTATGAATTCAGATTTAATATTTCAACAACAATTTGTAGCGATCCAAAACTATATAGAATTATAGTAAATAATCTCAAAGTGATGTTGTTTTAATACTCGCGGTAAATAGTTGCGCTACACCGAATTCGAATCCCTACCTTGCATATGTAACGAGTTACCTGTTAAATTCACCCATGCAGTGTTATCTCGTCTATTAATCTTCTTAAGGGGGCAGGGGCGTACTAAGAGGTTATCTACTGTAAAGTTGTAAGTACTTTATCAAAATTTGATAAACTAAAATAACTTAACTCTGTCTAACAACTCGATCTAACACACAACTACCAACTACTCTAATATATCCATAATTGACGCTTTCTTGCAAATTTCACATGCAATTCTTTCACTTATACTTGTACCCACTTGCATTATATTAAGCGTAAATTTTCCACATGCATATATATAGATAATGGAGTAATAGAGACTTTTTTTTTTTTTTTTTTTTTTAAAAAATTATTACTACTTCATCGCTCAAGGAATGGACAAACCCCATACTCAAGGCGGATATGCACTCAGGAGGGCTTGAACCACCGACCTCTGAGATCAGAGACCGAGTGGCTGACCGCTAGGCCGCTACTCCTTGTGCATGAGTAATAGAGACTGAGTGTCTGACCAATTCGCGTTTCACTTTGTATGTAATTTGTGTGCCTGCATCTGCATATCAACTATAAGCATTTAATACTACAAATCTGCGCATGCCAAATATCTTCCATCACCGGCCAACATGCATTGCTTACAACACTGCATGTTTATATATAAACATTTCGTTTTTAGAATGTCAAACTTGCAGTTGAATGCATTGGGGTTTATAAACGTTGAGACATTGTTATAATCATTAACTTTAACAATTATAATGATTGGGAAAAGTTCAAGAAGGATGGATAAGTATTTGTAAGACGGTGAGACACAATCTCATTAGTTGATTACTAATAATCCAACAGATAAAATTTAAACAAAAAAATAACCGTCAACTCCAAGCGTACATATTTTTTTGCAAATCCAACCGTCTAGTTAATTAAAAATCAACGTTAATCTCAACCGTCAGATTAATCAAATCAACGATTGAGATTTCGTCCTTCGTCTCACGAATATTTAATGTCCTCCAGAACTTAACCCTATAGTGATTATATCGTTAACTTTAACTATTATAATGATTATATCGTTAGCTTTAACAATTATAATGATTATATCGTTAAGGACTGTGATTGTAAGAGATAATAATTTTTTTGTGAGACTGATATTCAACCTATGGCAATAATTGCGATTTTAATTTATCTTTTAATTAATTTGATTAGTTCATGAAATTTATGAGTGATTGCATTAAGATCAAGTCTTTAAACTTTAATTGTTAGATTTAAAAAAAAGATATATTCCTATATGGCTCAAAGACTGGATAATCCACATACTCAATGCGAGTATGCATTTAGAAAAACTTAAACCACTGACATCTAGTACTAAGAATCAAGTGCCTTAAATCAATGATCGAAATCACATGTCACGATATTACCAAAAATTGTTCGTCAACTTGGACTTTTCCTTCCCTTTATCTTTAATTTACTATTATACTTTTTATAGTTTTAAGTCTCGTCTAACATATTTACCAAAACCAACAATCATGATTATATCTCATTAGGGTAAAGATTTAGGAGGACAATCAAATTTGTTTGAAACGATAGGATGTGATCTCAACCATTGATTTCTAGTCATCCAACGGATGTGATTAAAAGTAAAAAACCTCCAAATCCAACCGTCCCGTGTTTTTCGCAAATCCAACTGCCAACTTTAATAAAAACTAACTTTAATCTCAATCGTCAGATTAATCAATTCAACCGTTGAAATTTCGTTCTACCGTCTCACAAATAATTAATGTCCTCCTACAACCTAACCCTATCTCATTATACCTAATTTTTATTATATCTCGAAAACTACTTCCAATATTTACATTATTATTACATTAACTATTTAACAACGATCTGTGTCCCCAACGAACCATTTGTTTGGTTGACAAATAATGAATTAGGGTTTTGCAAATTAGAAATGTCATACATACTGATTATTGGTGCGTATCGATTATTCAGAAAAATCAAAATAATCCCACAGAAATCCATACTTGTTTTTGGAATTTGACATGTCCCATAGTAATTTGAGCATTTCAATTTAATTATCAGATGACTCTTACATGTGTCATCGATCAACCTCTTAGTTTCACCGCATTCGAAAGCTTGATAAACACCAAGTCTTCACACCGGCCAGCAATACTCTTTGCAAATACAGTGCAATCAAACAAACTCAGAATTTATGAAAGAATTCAGAGTATATTGAGTTTGTAGAGTGTGGAAGAATGACAAGTAAGGAAGTAAACAAAGAAAAGTTGAGAAAAGAGTATTGATTGTACTAAATAACAAGAGTACACAAGTAGGGTATTTATACAAGTCTTAGGAAACCATGTTGGCCTAGCTAAGGTTGGTTTAGGTAAGTAGATAATCAAGATTTGGTTTCTTTAGGAAACCTTGAATATCTTTAGGAAACCTTGAATATCTTTAGAAACTTACTGCCCAAGCTTGGTCCTTCATGTTTCCTTAAGTCCAACATGTACCCTACATTTTCCTTATTCTAACACTCCCCCTCAAGCTTGACTAAAGGATTTAGACAAGCTTGGACCCTAGAGCCCTTGCCTCATTAAAAACCTAAGTATGGAAAACCACATGGGATAAAACCATACCTAGGACAAAAAGAGTACAAGAACCTTCGGCAGGGTTATGTCTAAGGGATGACACTTGTGAGTCCAAGCCTTGAATGGATGAACTCACACACCTTGCTGCTAGCAGCCTTTGTGAAGATGTCTGCTAGTTGATGCTCACTTTTTGTGTAGCTCAGCTGAATCACTCCTTGCTCTACAGCCTCTCTCACCTTGTGGCAGTCCACTTCTATATGCTTTGTTCTCTCATGAAACACTGAGTTGGATGCAATATGGATGGCCGCCTGATTGTCACAATGCATAGTGATGGGTGTGTTGATCTTGATGCCTAGGTCGTTGAGGAGAGCTTTAATCCATATCAACTCATTTGTTAGCTTTCTCATGGCTCTATACTCTGCCTCAGCGCTTGAACAAGAGATCACCTTCTGTTTTTTGCTTCTCCAAGTCACGAGATTACCTCCAATGAAGGTGCAATAACCTGTGGTTGATTTCCTATCATTCCTATCTCCTGCCCAATCTGCATCACAATAACCTACCACATCGGTGTTGCCATTCCTTCCCATCCAGATTCCTTGACCAGCCGTGCCTTTGAGGTACTTCAAAATCCTCTCTACCATGTGCCAATGGTGCATCTTTGGTGTTTGCATATGCTGGCTAACCTGATTCACGGAAAAAGCATATATCAGGTCTTGTGATAGTTAAATAAATCAACTTACCAACCATCCTTCTGTACAGCTTTTCATCCTCAAAGGGCTTTTCTTCAATCTCCCCCTCACGTATGACTTTGTATCCTTCCTCAAGTGGAGTCTTTGCTGGTTTCACTCCAAGCTTTCCTGCTTCACACAAAAGATCAAGTGTGTACTTCCTTTGTGATAAGAATAACCCCTCTTTCGAGTTGCACATCTCAATACCAAGAAAGTACTTTAGTTCACCCAAGTCTTTAATATCAAAAACCGAATTGAGAAAAGTTTTAGTTTCGAGTATACCTTGTTTGTCATCTCCTGTGATGATGATATCATCAACATACACAAGGATCACAACTATACCTGATGGCGTAGTGAGGGTGAAGAGTGTATGATCAGCTTGAGATTTGTGAATCCTCTTTTGATGAGAGTTGTGCTCAGCTTGTGGTACCATGCCCTTGGTGATTGCTTTAGACCATAGATAGCTTTCTTAAGCCTAAGAACCTTACCTGGTTTGACCATGCTTTCAAGCCCTGGTGGAGGATGCATATAGACTTCTTCTTCAAGCTCACCTTGTAGGAATGCATTCTTGACATCCATCTGCCATAGATCCCATCCTAGGTTTGTAGCAACTGAGAGGAGACTCGAACTGAATGGAGCTTGGCCACAGGTGCAAAAGTGTCAAGGTAGTCTTCCCCATATGTTTGAGTGAATCCTCTTGCCACTAACCTTGCTTTGTACCTCTCAATCTGTCCATCACTCTTGTATTTGATGGTGAATACCCATCTGCTGGTCACGGCCTTCTTACCTTTGGGAAGATCAGATTCATGCCAAGTTCCATTCCTCTCCATGGCTTTGGTCTCTTCTTGAATTGCAGCCATCCATTCCTTGTGGTCTTTGGCCTCTTCATAGGTTTTAGGGACTTCCCCTTCGTCCAACTTGCTGATGAAGCTTCGGTGATCCTTTGGGAACCCATCCAAAGAACAAACAGACTGAATAGGATAAGCAACAGCAGTACCATTATAAAATATCTTCCAGTTTGATGGAGACTTCCTCAGCCTAGTGCTTCTTCTTAGAGTTTGTGTTTGCTCAGCTTGAATTGATTCTGGTTCTTGATCAGCTTCTTCTTCATTCTCTTCTTGATCATTCTGAGTTTGATCTTCATCTTCTTCATTCACAGAATCTGAACTCTCCTGGTTCTCTTCCTGATCATGACTTGATGAGTCAACTTCTTGAGGAGTTGTGGTTGAATCTTCATCAGATTCATCATGTGCATCATCCTGTATTCCCCCCTCATGATCAGGATGGGGAACACAAGGAGATGTGCTAGGGACCGAAGGTGTGGTGATGAAGTTGTCAATGATCCTTCTCAAAGCTGCAACTTTGTCTGATGGAGAGTTTGAGATATCTTTCACTTCCTCCCATCCTGCCTTGTCAAAGTAAGCTTTGGATTCCATGAACTTCACATCCCTGGATACCAAGACCTTTCTTGAAACAGGATCATAGCACTTGTATCCTTTTTGGGTGGCAGAATATCCAATGAACACAGCCCTTGTCCTTTTGTTGGTTGAATGTTTTTGATTAGTTTGGAGTTCGAAATCATCATATGATGTGAAGCACCAGAGTCGACTATACAGTAATCAGATTTATTAGAAGCAAAGAGAGACATACCATTGGACTTACCCATGCTCTCCTTAAAGGCATGGAGGAGAGCATCTAGGTCTGATTTCTTCAAGTATTGATCCTCCTTAGGTCCGGTTGAGTCCTCATTAGCTTTATTGGCTTGTGGTTGCTTGAATTTGGCAGGTTTCAAGTGAGGGTGCAGAATCCAACACTTGTCTTTTAAATGGCCTCTTTTCTTGCAGTGATCACACATCAAACTCTTCCTCTCATCAACTTTGTTAACCACCTGGTTAGCCTTTTCATCCACAACTCTATGAGCCACATTTAACTCCTTCTTCCCTTCAAAAAGATAAGTAGAGCCTTGCTCCTTCTGAATTTGTGCACACACTTCTTCCAGGGAGGGGAGCTTGTCTGCCCTTAGAATGTGTTTGACAAGATCTTTGTATGAGTGATCTAGGGTTTGCAGCAACCCAAACACCTTATCTTCTTCCCTTCTTTTGTTGAGGATTGCAGGATCAATAGTTTGAGGTCTCAATGTCTCCAATTCTGCCCATAGTGTGTTGAACCTCCCAAAGTGCTTTGTGAACTCCATATCATCTTGGCTTAGGGTGTTGAGTGCCCTCTTGACCTCAAACACACGGCTCAGATTACTTGTGTTGCCATAAACCTTCTCAAGTGTCTCCCACAGGGCTTTGGCATTCACACAAAAAGAGTAGGCTTCAAGGATTGACACATCCAAAGAGGCTTGTAGTATGGTCATCACCAATAAGTCCTCTTGTAGCCACTTCTCTTCATCACATCTTGTGACAGGTTTCCCATCATCTCCCTTGGTAGTAATTGTGGGGGCCTTATCACCCTCAAGATGAGAACATAACCCCTTACTCCCCAAGGTAACTCTGGCCATTCTAGACCATAGAACATAATTAGGCCCCTTAAGGACCACTGGTATTGCCACAACTCGAGTATCCATGACGAGAGTTTGTGGAAAAAAAAAATTTTGATTTTTTTTATGTGCGGAAGTTGTTTAGGATCTTGCTCCTGATACCATGAAAGAATTCAGAGTATATTGAGTTTGTAGAGTGTGGAAGAATGACAAGTAAGGAAGTAAACAAAGAAAAGTTGAGAAAAGAGTATTGATTGTACTAAATAACAAGAGTACACAAGTAGGGTATTTATACAAGTCTTAGGAAACCATGTTGGCCTAGCTAAGGTTGGTTTAGGTAAGTAGATAATCAAGATTTGGTTTCTTTAGGAAACCTTGAATATCTTTAGGAAACCTTGAATATCTTTAGAAACTTACTGCCCAAGCTTGGTCCTTCATGTTTCCTTAAGTCCAACATGTACCCTACATTATTTCCTTATTCTAACATTATCTATGTGAACTGTTAGAGCGTTCATGCTTTTCTTTCTCAAATTTGGGAAGTCAGTGGGTGTTTGCGCTTTATTAGTTGGGAGCTTGTAATAATAGTTTCTCTTTTTTCTGAGTGTTTTATGCAGTGTTTGGTTGACCTTATTGAATGTGTTGATACTTGTTAATCATCTTTTATTAACTTCGGTTGTCTTTGTGATGTTCAAATGCTGATCAGGGGATACTTTTCTTTCAACTGGATGATGGATCTCATTTCATTGATCAGAGCGAATATATCTGGTCAGAGGCTGATTGGCCACAGCATAGATGGGATGGGTTAATCTCAGACCGTTCTGATGCTAGCATCGGTAGTAACAAAGTTGAAGAAGCAGCAGGTAGTGAAAGTTCCCCGATTAAATTCGGAAGAAATATTGGGCATGATAAAGGATACCATTTGGGTTGGGAAGTTGAAGACCAATTGATTGACCTGCCAGCCACAGTTAACAATACTATTTCACGTGCCTTTTCCAGTCACCCTTCGAGACCCTACTTTTTAGTTGGATCTGCTAACACCCACATTTACTTATGGGAGGTAGGTGGTACCTTATGCTTCAATCCCATTCTGAACTGTGCTGCCATTCATTTCTAAATTTCCCATGCTTTTGAATGGTCCCCAAGTAGCTATCTATTCCAAGTGCTTTTTGAGCAGGACCTACATATTTTTTATGCAAATGTTAGTTTGTGATTTAGCCATTTACTTCTCAAAAGTAAGTGCAACAGATTATTTGCAATGTTCACGTACATCTCTTTCGCATTTTAAAGCACTGTCCCATAACTGAACTTGGGATTCATCCTCATTATCGATATTGATATGCTTTTATTTTGCTGTGATTTTTGTTGGTCTCAATTTTGTACTTACGGTCTTCACTGAACACACCTAGTAGTGTGGTTGAGTACGATTAAAAATGGCATTCATCTTATCTGGAAATTAATTTTGCAGTTTGGCAAGGACAGGGCTACTGCAACATATGGAGTTCTACCGGCTTCTAGTGGCCCTCCACCATATGCTGTTCCATCCATATCAGCTTTGGAATTTGATGCCTGTGGGCACAGATTTTCCACAGCTGCATTAGATGGAACAATAAGTACATGGCAACTTGAAGTAGGCGGAAAAAGCAACATACTGCCCACGGAATCGCTTCCGTGTTTTGACGGCTATGCATCGTATGTCTTGCCTTGTCCCTGTCCTTGAATCCATTTTTATCATGAATTTAGTGCATGGCATGTTCTGTAGCTTTGGGGACTTCGCTAATGATACTTGCCATACACGCGCTTACAAACACATGAATAATTGGGAATATGATTAATATTGCTGGTTTTGTCATTATGGTCTGAATGTAACCATTATATTGAGCCTATTGCTAAAGGGGGAAATTCCAAATTTACAAACGTTTAATAACGTAAGGTCGCTGAAAGATTATACTTACTGATGATTGTCAAGGTGATTTTTGTCAGTGTCCCATGTAATAATAAGGCTCGGTGACAGTATACTTGATGTTAGCTAGTTTAATTTACATAGTGATCACTGGTTGCAGGGATATTACTTATATTACTGCCAGCGGGTCAATCGTGGCAGCATCGGGATATGGTTCAGATGGTTTCAATGCAGTCATATGGGATACCTTGGCACCACCTTCTACATCTCGTGCTTCAATCAGATGTCATGAAGGTTTCATCCTTCTCTATGCTCTCTTCCTTATTTTAGCATTCATATTACCTGATCTACAACAGAGATTACTCTATGTGTGTAGTTCTTAAATACAACAAAATCTGTTATAAAAAATTATACAACCAAATCAAAAGCAGTTCCTTCAGGCAGTACAGTATTCTCACAAAACTTCACTAATTTAGTTGAAAATATTTATATACTGTCGAATATATTTCTGATCAATTGTAACCTGAAAAAAGATTGGCATTGTTGCTTACTCTTTTAATTGGATGACACAAACATGTTTACATACCTTGATGCTTCCTCACCCCTAGGAATCTCATTTGGAGTTCAAATGGTCCAGAGTTTCGTTTCAGCATTAGTTTCCTCTACTTTCCTGTTGTTCATTTGATTTATTTACATTCTGTTTTTTCTGTTATGGAGGTGGTGCACATTCCATTGCGGTTTTTGATAATGGATTAGGAAATGGCTCGATATCACCTTTGATTGTGACCGGTGGAAGAGATGGCGATATCGGCCTTCATGATTTTCGATATGTGGCGACTGGGAAAATGAAAAGGAACAAGACACTCGGTAACACAGAACTAGATTCCAATTCAGGAACAGATTCACCCCAAAAGAGTCATGGAATGCTTTGGTACATACCAAAAGCGCACATTGGTATGTGACATCAGTTTCTTATGTTAATAATATTACCTATTTAAGATTTAAAGACTAGTTGTTACATAGTGTACTTCTTTTATTCAGGGTCAGTAACAAAAATAGCTGCCATTCCAAATACTAGTTTATTCTTGACTGGAAGCAAAGACGGAGATGTGAAACTTTGGGATGCTCAGAAAGCGAGGCTAGTCTATCACTGGCAGAAACTGCATGAAAGACACACCTTTCTTCAGCCCAGCACAAGAGGATATAGTGGTGTAGTTCAGGTCAGTCGTCAGTGTTCCTTCCATCTTGATGATCCGGAAAATTTTAGTCACTAAACTAGGAATCCTTAGTGAATATTGACGTTGAAATGTTGGCCGAACAATAGAGTTAACTCTCACACATGTGCCTTCTCATATTTCCATTTGGGTTCCCCCATGAGTTATGTTTCATGTTTATGTTGCAGGCTGGAGTTACGGATATAAATGTTGTGAATCATGGCTTCCTTACATGTGGTGGTGATGGGTCTGTGAAGTTCACCCAGCTAAAGGATTAATTGCGCAGGACCTGAGACCGATTGATATTGCTTTTGGCCATTGATTCTCATTTGCAGAGTCTGAGCTGAGCAAACATTGATTTTAAAAATTGACTGGCAGCACTTCCATCGGGGGTGAGATTGGTGATGCTCAAACATTCAGAAAGCAGAAATGGCTTCTTACAATAACACACTAAAACACGGGCCACAGTTCATTACATACATGTGTATCGAGGTTGGTATCAGACTAAAGTTTCTGGCCAAGAAGTTCTTGATAGGGGTATAGATTAAATGCATTTTGCGTATTGCTGCGTACAATGTGTGTCCGGTAGCTCATCACTCGGAGATACTGAAGCTGCCTAGCTATGAGGTTGAGGATGTACGTTTGATTACAAGAATTGAAATGGATTTGGTACTATTTGTTTGTCTAAATAATTTAAAGGTAATGCAAAAACACCATTATTCGCGAACTGTCTTAAAAGATCCTCTTTGGGGTGAGAGAGGCTCGAACTCTCGACCTCAGGATAACTCAATTTAGCTATGAGACCTACGCGCTAGCCAACTGCGCCACCACCCCTTGTTGTTTAGTTTAGAGTAAACTAGTCAGATCGCATCTACTAAAAGATGCCTGATTGAACAGTCACTCAGAATGGAGAGTTATATGCTCTCATGGAATGTAAGAAATGGTGCAGCGCGAAACAAAAGCTAGTTATCCTTTGGATCTTGAATATTTTCCTATAACAAGTTAGTCACTGATTGCTCTTGAATAACAATAAGCATATCATTATACCCTTTGCTTCAATTATTCACACAAGAACTTTTTATCATTTCTATCGTTTCCTTCCTATATGATTACTTCAATCCAATGTTGAGTGTCCTGTTAAATTACAATCTACTTGTAAATGTAAAATATGGCATAATCAAAACACAAGCTATGATTTTTCTGCAAATAGTTTCTATACATATTGTTGGATTGGACTGGACACATACACATCAAATGTCTTATAACAGGGTTTGCTCATCTGTGTTTTACTCAGGTTGAAGCTCCATCTTTCTTCAACTTGATTCCCTTCCATGGCATGACCTGCTCAAGAGTTTTCACATGTAACTCACAAGGCAAGAAACATATATAGGACAAGAGTCAGCTTCATGTTTTTACCTTTGTCAAACTGAGAAAGCTCTTGCTTTTCTTCATCTTGCTAACATTCACCTGTTCAATGACACATTCACTTTCTCCACCATACTCACTGCAACACTCTCTCCCATCATCAAATGAAGCTGAAGCTGAAGAAGGGTACACAAAGCTTCCACCAAACCCATTTCCATCACATTTAGTTAACTCACCATTCCTCTTGCTCCTCCCTCCTCTCCAAGACCATGACCCAAATAGCCTCCTGCATCCAACTTTCTTCTTACCCATCTTGTTTACATTACTCATAACCATTGGACCAAGCAAGCCTCTTTCAGGACTCATAAATGGTCCATCAAAGACAGTGGTAGGTGAGTGTGTCTTGGTCTTGGTCATGGTAGTGACTTTTGGGATTGAGTCAACCAGTGCCATTCTTGGAGGTGGAGTGAGCTGTAGAGAAATGGGTGGTGTGAAGTGGATCAAGGTAGTGCATTGTATAGGCTTACCAGGCTCCTCTTCCCACTTGAACGGAACTGAAGCTGAGATGTGGAATGGTGGAGTTGAGCTGCCAGACTCGTCATCATCATAATCTGGTGAGTGAACTGGGAAAGATAGAAGAGAGAGCATGCTCATACACTCTTCCTCAGCCATAGTTGAAGATGATACTGAAATCAAAAGCCACTAACTCACTATTGAAAGAAGAGATGGGTGATGGAGAGAAGTGAAATGGGGAGTTGGTTCATTTATATCAACTTGTGAATAAAGTAGGAAAATGTCAATAAGTTGGGGCAGAGCAAAGAGCCTTTTCTGAGTTTGAATGTTTGGGCAATTTCAACACAATGCAATAAAAGTATCAGGTGATGTATTGGGAGTGAAGAGAGACAAATTTAAGAAAGTAACAAACAGTTCATTGGATGCTGTGTGTAGCTTGATGGGTATGTGAGCATATTTAAATTGAGTTCATGCTTCTAAGGAGAAGGACCAGGACCAATGTCCATTGCTGTCAAAAAGGACAATAGTCTCTCATGTCACACAAAACCCTAAAGAAAGGAAAAAGAAAGACAACAACTCTCATTTTGGCCTAGCCGGCTGGCCAGAAGCCATTGCTAACATCACATAAATTGATAATAATTGAAAGATGAGCTTAGCGGCAGGATTAATGCTAACAACACTATAATTCATCAATGAATATGAATGACTACAAAGCAAGCACATAATTGTATATTTGTTTGGGATTATAGACTAAACAATAGACACTATGGTTTTGGTGAAGATGGGTCAATTTGATTCAAAAGGAACAGTAAAAGCAAAACGGCAAAGGAGTATACTCTACATAGGATTAGGACATCCACAAAGCAGATTTTACGAAACAGCACCCATTTTTGTTATTACTTACTGAATCTACATAAAAGTAAAAGAGCCCTGGCACTGGTGGCATCCACAAAACAAGATTTTTCTGTCTATAAAAACAAAGTGGAAAACAATTCAACAATAAAGTATGGCTAGAAGACATAGAGTGGTGATAGAGGCAGGGCTTAACTGCTCCCACAAAATATGTCTCATTCTGAGAATTATAATAAAACACGACATTGTCGGCAAAAACATGGAACACAAAATATCAACTATTACGCACTAAACTGCTCTCCATGTGCATGTTTATGAGCAATCCTCAAGCAATAAGATAGATTATACCCGTTAGTTATAGTGGTTGCACAACAATATGACACTTACATCTTGGAGTTGTTACTATCAGACCACTTTTTACAGATTATATATTCAACTAAAACAGAACTAATTAGCACCCTAAATCCCAACCAACATTTGCCATGAAAACAAGACTATATGCCTGATGTATATACAGATTGCATTAATTCCGAGTCCACCTCTACCTTGACTTAAATCAACCTAAGAGCTTCAATCAAACCTGGCGGAAGGATTAATATGATTTTCCAGCCGTGTGCATGCTGCATGCGGTTGCTTTTGACTCTGGCGCTATCTCGAGCTGACGATTCACAATAATTCTCAAATGGGAACACATTTATGTAACTTCTTCATTGCAATGCCCAAAGGACAATTATTTCATTAGTCAATATTTTGATCTGAGCTTATTATGGTGCCATCACCTTCTTGCGCTAGCACTGTTCCGGCTGCTTTAGACGTGGGTTTGAATTTCTTCACCTCCTCGCTTGTGTAAATGGTGATCTTGCGAGCCATTTTACAGAATTCTTCCCAAGAATCGTCTCCCATAAGCATTTGATCCCCTGAATTGTCTGTATATACAAGTACCCACCTGTTATCACTCTCCAACTCTCCTTCAATTTGGAACATGCTTTCTAACTCATGTATAAGTTCAGTGTAACCACTAAGTGTATAAAGGTCCACTGCTCTTCCAACTGCAACACCTTGCATTTGAACCTAAAATCAGGAGAGAGAGCATGAACACATTTTTCGTTAAAAAAATAAGGCAACTGCTGTTTGCTTGAGGAAATATGAAGGTTGTACCTTAGTGCGAGTTCTGGCAGAACCGGCACTTCCACTCTTTACAGGTGTTTCTTTAACCCGTTGTTTGCTGAATGTCAAGCTACCTAGTGTTATTTCAGCTTCACTTACCGCATCTTCCCTTGGTAGTACAGGATTGAAAGTGATGGGTGCAGTAAGCAAACCTACAGATTCTCTCACCGTTTCAATCACGGTGCTCAAGTTCTTACTCAAGTCAATCCCAAAAATTCTACAGCCGGCAGACCTTTCCATGCTATTCATATTTCCCAGCTGATCAACTGCTGAGCCATTGCTAGGCCTTATAGCGACAACACTGGTACAACGAGGTAGGATGGACGTTGATCGGGTAGTTTTATTGTCTTCCATGGAACTTTGATAAATTTGTAAAAACTGCTGAAAAGGCCACCTTCCTTCTGATGCAACTCTAGAGCTGTATCCAGCACCTATATTGATGAGATTGTTATCACCAGCTTGGACTTCAGGATCATTGCCCGATTGAGCAACTTGGTAGTACGAGCTTGTTTCAGGATACCAGAAGACAGGTGAGGTAGTGTTGACCGAGTCTGCAAATTCGATAAACAAACATGTGTCATATTTAACTACACTGATCAATGACTCTAGTTGTTCAAGAAATTTTGGAACTGTGAAAGCCTTCATGTAATTATACCAGCAGGAGGATCCATTTGCCTAGGTCTTTTACTTTTCACTACTGGTTGAATAATATTCAATGAAGCTGAAGGCTCATAATGCTCTATTTCCCACGGAGAAACCCTATCAGGCCTTTGAATATTTGCAGACTCATCCCATTGAACCTACAGATATGTTGGTTCCAAAAACGTCAAACAAACAATTCAAGCGATCAAAATCTCAGGCTCCTATACTCCACTCCTATCATATACCTTCAGTGACCTCCATTTGGAATCAGACCACTCTGAAGATAAATCTCCAACGCCAATTATAGTGCCAGTAAACCTGTCAACACCAACAATTACAATCAAATGAAGTTATGGTCAGATACAACGGATCAGGCCATAAGTAAACTGAAACATAGGCTTGCTTTCAAACAGAGGGTAGAATGATAAAAAAGGACAAGAAATAAAGAACCTTCTCTCAGGAGATTCCTCCCCTTCAAATCTCATTGTAAAACGTTTGCCTACAGAAAATCCACTCTTCACAGACTGGATGTATTTGGTTTTGTTAATTATGAATTGACTTGTCCTGAGAAAAAATGTTTTAGAGGAGACTAGTTAATACCATAAAATTAAATAATACAGGCAGCCATAATGAACTGGCAAAGTCGATGTCAACCTTGGCTTGTATACAACAATAAAGCGTGTTTGGGCTGTAACGGCATGTGATGCGGTAGCTAGCACTCCCAGATGCATACTTTGGCTAGAAATAACTGATGAAGGCATAGTGTTATGCTGGCGAGCATGGCGCCGGACCCCAACTCTCAAGTCCCCATCCATGCCTCTGCACATAAGATATAGTAAGAACAAAAATCCAGACTGACATAACATTGACTGTTCCGAAGTCTGTACAAACTGACCGCAAGAAAACAAAGGCATCCCCAGCAATCAATCTCTTAGAAGTAACGAATGTGCTCCAACCCGTCGTGAGCAAATGTCTGCGAGGTTGACCTGCTCACATTGGAAACGAAATTTAGGCATGCCGATCATGATACAAGTCAATTCCAAGCATATCAGAAGCATCACTCGAGTGCCCAGACAAAAACAAAAACTGTAAAAATAGAGAATAAGAATCATACTCCAAGCCATTACCTCTAAATATATGCTTAAATCGCCACTCGAACCCATGGAGATCCTTCGCAACCAACTCCTGGGTCGGAGTTGCTTCACTCATATCCTACAAGGTATTGAAACAAAAACTAGATAATGAATAGAGTACAAAGACTGAAATAGCTAACAGGGTACGTTAGGGCCTTACCAGTTGGGGCAAACACTCATTGGCATGCTTGCGAAGAACAGAGAAACCTCCATGCGTGCTGGTATCCGAAGCAGTCAAAATCTTACAGAATGAATGCACAATAGGTTTTTGAGGCTCGGGTTCACACTCTGGTGGCTCACTTTTCTGTAACAACCACAAAAGTGAATAAACGTCAACAACGTCACTGACAACCAGAATAAATTAACGATGAGATACGAGTAGCATATTCACTTACATCTAACAAAGGTTGCAAAGCAACATGTGCATAAACTTCATCAGTCTCCTTTTCAGCCTATACATATTACATACAGTAAAAAGCGCATAAGCAAAAAAAAAGCAAGAGCACAAAATCAAGCAAGAGATTCCGAGATCAACAAAAGACAATAATTACCAATAAATGAATGTTAACAACTTGGCATAGAATCTGAGATGGTAGGTTGAACAGAGGAATTTTATGCTGTAGCTCCTGGTTCATGGACGCCTCCAGCTGCAAAATCCCAAAAACTCCATAACCAACAACAACAATCACACTAAAACGAACAAAATCAATTAATAAGTAATAGCTTCCAGAAGTACCTGTTCCATATGACCTTGCGGAAAATAGTAAACGGATTGTCCAAGCCTGGGAACATCAACAAGAGGACCAGCGCAAAGCTTCCATAGCTCCATGTACAGATCATCCCTCACCATCATCCTGAATAAATCAACAACAAACATTTAAATTCCAAATTCAATCAATTCCTACCAAGCATTTAAAACCCTAGCTTAATCGCAGGCGTAACTGAAAATGACCTGGAAATTAACCGATTTGGAAGGTAGCGGATGAAATGACGTGATGACGGCGGAGTGAGTTAGTTACGAAACGGAACGGCTTCTCTCTTCAGGCTTGAAAATTCGATCGCGGAAGGAGGACCATAACTCGTGTTAAGTGTTGTTGCGAGTTTTGTTTAGTGTATCGGTGGTGTGGGTTTAGGCTTTGTTGTACGGACTGTTTGGTTATCTTTCTTTGCTTCTATCTTTCTGTCTCTCTCTCTCACCCTTCCTTTCTTCTCTCTTTTTTCTTCTCTTTGCTCCAGTTTTCTATTGTTTTTTGAGTTTAGTTCATTTACGACCTCCAAATGATTCACCTAAAAAAGTGCATAAAAGAATCGAAATGAGATTCGATGTACCCGGCTGCAATTTTCAGCCAAAACATAAAATGACGTAGTTTTGAATTGATGAATAAGCAAAACTACAGTTTTACCTGAAACAAAATTAATACTACGTTGTTTCGAACCACTACAGATGGTTGTACGCAGCACCGGAGATTCGAAAGAATCTGACTCAAACAAAATAAAAATGTATTTTGTTGTTTACCTGTTAATTTTTATTTGGATGATTGGGTTAGATGCATATGTATTACATTAATTATTGCAAGATAAAAAGGACAAAATATGAATTGTTAATTTGATTAATCTAACGGTTGAGATAAAATTAATTTTTTATTAAAGTTGACGGTTGAGTTTGCAATTAATATGGGGCAGTCGGATTTGGAGATTTTTTTTACTTTTAACCATATCCGTTAAATGATTAAAAATTATGATCGAAATTATGTTATGCAATCTCACAAATATTTGATTGTCTACCTAATTCTTTACCCTCGGATGATATATATAAGAGTAGTGAAAATGCGAGCCTCCATGCACACGAGGCAAAAAGACAAAATGTTCTCATTTTTGGAATAAAAAGTAACAATGAGATGTATTATGATCATTTGGACGAAATGATCAAAAATTGTGGAAACACTTGATCGACGAAATTGAAAGACAGACATTTCTTTCCTTTTATGCATCGGTATACATTGAGGCCGATGCGTTATGCAATTTCCTATTTATAATTAGAATAATAACTTAGTTCAGGATTAAAATAAAACTAGTACTCTCTGTACAGTACCTGTACTATCTTAATCAAAACGCAGTGATAAACAATTAGATATGAGATGTGAGAAGAGAGGTTTAATTGATATTGTGAGCATTTTGAACGATTAAAATGGCATCGATTGATCAGCCATGAAGAGTTGGTTTGCATTTGTTTTTGGTAACTGTTAAAAGGGTATTTTCAACTTGAAGAACACCTGTCTTTTCACCACAAACTGATGCAGTTGATTTAGAGATAACTGTTTTCGATTTAAGGGTATTTTGGGCAAACTAAATCAAATGCGGTTGAGAGGTGACGGTTTGGAAGAAACCGTCAAAAGCTGCTCCCGAATTCTTAATAGGGAGATAAAATAACAAAATGGACGGCTATTAAGAAACGCCACGTCACATTTAGTGTGAGATAAGGACGAGGCACGTGGTGGTGTCGAATTGGTTAGCACGTGTCGACACATAACTTGTCTGCTGAAACGACATTCTGGTGTTTTGTCGTATGGATACCATGCCATTACTCACACTCCGAGCCTTCATTTTCCCATACACTTATCATCTCATTTACTACTCTTATTTTGTATCTTTCCAACCCTTTGATCAATAATTTTACATAAATCATCTCTATTTCAATATGTTTATTGAAAATTATTAAAAAAATATGTGATTTAAAAAATAATTTTTATAATTTTTATGTGAAATTTT